>JAVJIF010031741.1:0-97385 GCA_038442645.1 Agave tequilana
CCTGAACTCGAAACACCGCGGACACACACGTCCGCCTCCTCAAGAAACAAGAAAGAACTCTTGGTGATCTAAACACTTGATCACCAATAAAAACTCTCACTACAACACTCCTATAAGATGAATAGCAATGGATAGCTCAAGTGTATGTGTGAGAAAACAAGGAAAGAGATGGTGGAGGAAAACTCAAAGAATCTCTTTAAAACACTCTTAATAAAAACTCCCCTTTTGATTAGAAGTATTAGCTCTCAATTTAGTGGAGAAAACTCTTTTAATGAAGTGGGAAAAACTGGCTCAAAGTCCACTAAAAATCTTGTTGAAAAACAATGCCCAAACCCCCAAATTTATAGGGCTAGAAAAACTAGCCGTTGGGGTCTGTCAGGCCTGTCGGTCGACCGTCCGGCCGACCGGCCAACGGTCATATTTCAGACCGTTGTGCCATCGGTATCGTCGACCGGCCGGTCGACCGAGGCAAGGATACAGAGAGTAAACTCTCTGTCCGGTCGGCCGCCCGGCCGCCCGGGGCCTTTCCAGAGAGCAGAGCTCTCTGGACGGTCGACCGGGTCAGTCGGCCGGCCCTCCTGCCAGAACTGGTGTGCACGTTCGTGCACGTCGGTCGACCGTGACGGTCGACCGGCTGAAGCCAGGTCAGAAAACTGTTAAGGGAATTAAAACTTGGACTTTTTGGCTCTAACAAAATCCCATAAATTTACAGAAAACTACAAAAATAGTTTTAACACTTTACTTTGATAAACAAATATGCTTGCACAAAATCAAGACATGTTACATATGATTTGAACTATTTTTGTAACTTAGAAAATATGGCTCAAACTAAAACAGTATTTTCCAAAACTTATTTTCTAAAACTTGTTTTTCTAAAACTTATTTTCCAAAACATCTCCAAATACAAAATCAAGATATTTAAACAACTTTTAAAGCATAGTGTGTATGGATATGATCCACTACACAAACATGGTGAAATATCTATGTTTTTGACATTATGCACTAAACTTGATTTTGGATAAAAGATATGTAAACTTGAAAACCAAAATCCAAGCATGTATTTTCTAGAATTGAAAATCTTTTGTAAAACAAAACTATCAAGAGTGTGTGTGTAATATATACTTGAGCAATCTACCAACTACTCTACCCTTTACATTTTATCTAAAACAAATCTTACTAAAAACAAACCTATATACAAGTCTTCATCTTCTTGAAGTCTTCACTTGAAGCCTTCTTGACTTGGTCCAAACATCGTGCTAGCTCCAAAACTTGACTTCAAATCCTTTGTTGAAGCTATGCACCTACTAAGATCTTGATCATAAATCTATCACTAATTAAACACAAGATCATTAGTAAACATAACTACATGAGTTGATCATCATCAAAACTAGAGTGATGGGCCTTCGGGCCAACAATCTCCCCCCTTTTGATGATGACAAAACTCATGAAGTTATATATGCATGGATTAAAGTAAAGCTTCAAAGAAGCTCCCCCTTAACTCATGCATAACACATAAACAAATAGATATGCAATAAAGCACATAAACGTGTATGCAAATGTATGGAGATAAAACATGCACGCAAGCATAAAACACATCAAATTCTTTTTCTCCTATTTGCAAAACAAAACATATATGCATAAACAATCTTTTTCACAAAACATGCATATAAATCAAAAATCTTTCTCCCCCTTTTTCAATAATCAACAAAGGGGTAAAAACACAATCAACAAATTTTTCTCCCCCTTTTTGTCATAAACAAAAAGACCAATAAGGGGTGCTCTGATACCAATTGTAAGTTCACCTAGAGGGGGGTGAATAGGTGATGGCTAATCTAATGGTCACTTAATGCCAATAATGCGGAAGTAAAAACTATTATGACCTAAACAAACTATTTAAACTAAACACCACGTATAACACAAGAGTGTTGCTGAATTCCCCGTGAAGGGCTCTGGACAAACTCCTCTAGATTCCCCTAGATAAGGGTTGAGATGCCGCGTTGACTCTCTTGGTTGAATACAAGTGTTAGCAAACAATCCCATACATGTATATCAATGAGCACAAATGAATATATCAAGCATATAAAGATAGACAATAAAAGTATGCAAGATATAAGACAAAGAGAGAGAGAGAGAGAGAGAGCAATCGCAAACACAAGGGATTTGTTTCGAGGTTCGAGCACCCTTGCTCTACATCCCCGCCTTCGACACACGAAGGATTTTCACTATAATCGATCCCACCGGATCACTCGATGCCGCAACACCTACAACTCTCGGACTCCCTAGTCCGTACACACCGCAAGCCCACCGGCTCGCCGAGGCCGCACCTCAAACCAACAAGTTCGCACCCGAACTCGAAACACACGCGGACACACACGTCCGCCTCCTCAAGAAACAAGAAAGAACTCTTGGTGATCTAAACACTTTGATCATCAATAAAAACTCTCACTACAACACTCCTATAAGATGAATAGCAATGGATAGCTCAAGTGTATGTGTGAGAAAAACAAGGAAAGAGATGGTGGAGGAAAACTCAAAGAATCTCTTTAAACACTCTTAATAAAACTCCCCTTTTGATTGGAAGTATTAGCTCTCAATTTAGTGGAGAAAACTCTTTTAATGAAGTGGGAAAAACTGGCTCAAAGTCCACTAAAAATCTTGTTGAAAAATAATGCCCAAACCCCCAAATTTATAGGGCTAGAAAAACTAGCCGTTGGGGTCTGTCAGGCCTGTCGGTCGACCGTCCGGCCGACCGGCCAACGGTCATATTTCAGACCGTTGTGCCATCGGTCGACTGGCCGGTCGACCGAGGCAAGGATACAGAGAGTAAACTCTCTGTCCGGTCGGTCGCCCAGCCGCCCGGGGCCTTTCCAGAGAGCAGAGCTCTCTGGACGGTCGACCGGGTCGATCGGCCGGCCCTCCTGCCAGAACTGGCGTGCACGTCCGTGCACGTCGGTCGACCGTGACGGTCGACCGGCTGAAGCCAGGTCAGAAAACTGTTAAGGGATTTAAAATTTGGTCTTTTGGCTCTAACAAAATCCCATAAATTTACAGAAAATCTACAAAAATAGTTTTAACACTTTACTTTGATAAACAAACATGCTTGCACAAAATCAAGACATGTTACATATGATTTGAACTATTTTTGTAACTTGAAAAATATGGCTCAAACTAAAACAGTATTTTCCAAAACTTGTTTCTCTAAAACTTGTTTTTTCAAAACATCTCCAAATACAAAATAAGATATTTAAACAACTTTTAAAGCATAGTGTGTATGGATATGATCCACTACACCAACATGGTGAAATATCTATGTTTTTGACATTATGCACTAAACTTGATTTTGGATAAAAGATATGTAAACTTGAAAACCAAAATCCAAACATGTATTTTCTAGAATTGAAAATCTTTTGTAAAACAAAACTATCAAGAGTGTGTGTGTAATATGTACTTGAGCAATCCACCAACTACTCTATCCTTTACATTTTATCTAAAACAAAATCTTACTAAAAACAAACATAGACACAAGTCTTCATCTTCTTGAAGTCTTCACTTGAAGCCTTCTTGACTTGGTCCAAACATCGTGCTAACTCCAAAACTTGACTTCAAATCCTTTGTTGAAGCTATGCACCTACTAAGATCTTGATCATAAATCTGTCACTAATTAAACACAAGATCATTAGTAAACATAACTACATGAGTTGATCATCATCAAAACTAGAGTGATGGGCCTTCGGGCCAACAACATGTTTATGTGCTTCAATGAATATCTTATTATTTATTGTTATGCATGAGTTAAGGGGGAGCTTCCTTGAAGCTTTACTTTAATCCATGCATATATAACTTCATGAGTTTTGACATCATCAAAAAGGGGGAGATTGTTGGCCCGAAGGCTCATCAGTCTAGTTTTGATGATGATCAACTCATGTAGTTATAGTACTAATGATCTTGTGTTTAATTAGTGACAGATTCATGATCAAGATCTTAGTAGGTGCATAGCTTCAACAAAGGATTTGAAGTCAAGTTTTGGAGCTAGCACGGTGTTTGGACCAAGTCAAGAAGGTTTCAAGTGAAGACTTCAAGAAGATGAAGACTTGAGTCTAGGTTTGTTTTTATAAGATTTTATTTTTAGATAAATGTAAAGCATAGAATGGTTGGTGGATTGCTCAAGTATCATTTACACACACACTCTTGATAGTTTTGTTTTTACAAAAGATTTTCTATTTTAGAAAATACATGTTTGGTTTTTGGTATTTCTTATATACATGTTTTAACCAAAACCAAGTTTAAAGCTTAATGTCAAAAACATAGATATTTCACCATGTTTGTGTAGTGGATCATATCCATATACTCTATGCTTTAAAAGTTGTTTAGAATATCTTGTTTTTGTTTTTGGTGAAGTTTGGAAAAATAAGTTTTAGAAAATACTGTTATCATTTGAGCCAAATATTTCCAACTTACAAAAATAGTCCAAATCATTTGTAACATGCCTTGATCTTGTGCAAGCATGTTTGTTTATCAAAGTAAATTGTAAAACTAAACTTGGTTTTGGATAAAAGATATGTAAACTTGAAAACCAAAATCCAAACATGTATTTTCTAGAATTGAAAATCTTTTGTAAAACAAAACTATCAAGAGTGTGTGTGTAATATATACTTGAGCAATCCACCAACTACTCTATCCTTTACATTTTATCTAAAATAAAATCTTACTAAAAACAAACCTAGACACAAGTCTTCATTTTCCTGAAGTCTTCACTTGAAGCTGTAATACCCCGTTTCCGGAATACGTACTTAGTTGCGTATTCAGATTTTCAGTCGTATTTTTTCGATTTGTTTCCTGTATTTATCCTGTATGATGAATTCCTTATATGATTGTTTTTGTTTTGGATTTGGATTCGTGGACACGGAGTCAGCCCTAGTCTGAACCGAAGGACCCGATCCTAGTATATTACCCGATTTGGCCTTTCCGATGTTTAGATTTGACCGATTTCAGTTCCAAAGATTATTTTCCAATATTTTAGATTTTATATGATTTTCTGGAATTATCTTGGATTAAAAGGAATTTCTCCAAAACGGTGTCGGCCAGTAACCGCTGACCGATTCCCGGATTTTTATTTTACAAACGGCTTGGAATTTCATGATGGTTCTTTAGACTTTATTTCTTAGAATCCTATTTCTTACCTAAATTCTTTTTCTGAGGATTTTATAAATTTATGAAAATTCTTTCAGAGTCGGTAGATAACTGATTCCGGGATTTTTAGTTTCAAAACTATACAGTATTTCTTCGAACGGATTTCACTATTGGTCTTTATATGTTATTCTTGATTTTGGTAAAATTTTCAGATCATTCCGAAGTACTGGAATTTCGGCATTTTTTTCCGATTATTGCAATTCCTATTTCCACCTAGATTGCCACCTCATTTCCCACTCAACTTCTCACCTAACCCCACTAACTCTCTCTCCTTCCCTTAGCCGGCCAAGTGGCCTTGTGAGGGACACCTCACCTCCCTTTTTGCAAGAAAGCCCCTTGCATCTATCCTATTTGCATCTCCTTTGCAAAATCCCCATCATATATATTCCTTTCAATTGCAATTAAATCCTTTTCTTCCTCTTTCACTTCATCAAGAGAGAAACTCTCCCCAAAATCCCTCTTCTTCCTCCACCAAACCCTAATCCAAAGAACTCCCCTAGACTCTTCCACCTCCACCTCAAGACTTCAAGAGTTCAACTAGGGCTTCATCACAAGGACATCATCTTCAACCTCCAACCTCCAAGGCTACACCAAGAGCTACTCCTCCACTTCAAGCTTCAACAACCACTCATGGATTGAAGCCACCATCTTCTTCTTGGATCAAGCTCCAATTGAACCCATCCAAGTGAGTATCTTTACTCACCAAGACCTAGTTAACTCCTTATATACTTGTGATGGGAATTCTTGAACACTTGCACCTTAAAAATCCCATTTTTAGGTTATCAAACTAAAGATCCAACCTTTCCATGTAGATATCTCTACTCACCAAGGCTAGTCCGTCCCTTGTGTGCTTGTGTTAGTAGATCAGGTCCCCTAATGTCATAAAAACCCCATTTTGTCATCAAGAACCACCTCCAAGTTCTGTTCTGTAAACTGCTCCCCGACCAGTATTAGTCGACTTGACCTAGAACCTAGTCGACTAGAACACTTAGCTGAAACCTAGTTTTCTGGAAAACACAGTATTAGTCGACTTACCCCAAATATTAGTCGACTGATCAACTCTCTGGAAATCCCTATTAGTCGACTCCTGAATTCACCTAGTCGACTAACCCTCCTTGGACCAGAAACCAACTCTCGGCCCAGTCGACTTAAGCCTATTTTATTAGTCGACTTGAACACCTTAGTCGACTAGCCATTTTACCTTAGTCGACTAATGTTTCCTGGAACAGTGACCCCAATTCTCTTTATCCCAGACTTAGTCGACTTGCGTACCTGTTAGTCGACTTGAAACCTATATTAGTCGACTAGTCCCTTGACCCTAGTCGACTAATTCTGACTATATGTCTTAAATGATTTCCCTCCTAAAATTGGATCTTGTCGTTGGTTTATGTGTTATGCATTATGGTTTCTTGTACTTCATGACTGGTACTTTAGGACTTATTACTTGTTGGATCTTACCTCATATTACTTCAAGACTTGTTAAGTGACATTATCAACCACTTGTCAATCTCGTGTTTTCTTTTAACACATGTATATCACATGATACCTAGTATGTTATCACCTGACCAACTGACATGCCGCTACCTTGCCAGACCCTATAGTTATGTCATGATTGACCCGGCCCATTCTACATTTATTGTTATGTTTTATTGCTTGCTAGACATCACCACTTTGTCATGCTATCCCTTAAACCAAGCATGATACACTTGACTTTATGATTATCTTATTTGCGGGAACCCTGCCTTGTTTTATGGAACTAAGTGCCACATGGAACAAAGTGCCACACCACACGGTGGGGGCCACCTCTTGAAACCCATGGGGGTCACCTCTAGAATCCACTCCCTCAGAACAAAGTGCCACGTGGAACAAAGTGCCACACCATACGGTGGGGGCCACCTCTTGAATCTGAAGGGCTAATACTGTCATGTTCACTTATTCCCGTAAACTGATAATCCTTATAAGCTACAACTTGTATGGGGTATGGGTGGAAGTGATGGATGCCGGAATGATACCTTGCTTATAGTGATGGATATGATATATGCGGCGGAAAGTTGTAGTGGGACTTAGGGCCCACACGATTACCTATAGGGGGACTTTGGGCCTCCAAACCGGTCCCAGGTGGTGGGAACCGTTGGGCCACTAAACTGGTCCCCGGTGTATGAGTGCCACTATAAGAGGTGATATCAGTTCTCCATCTACTTCCGTTAACAAACCTCGAATAGCTTATATATGGATGTATGTGAGTTGGGATCGATACCGAAACACATACCTAGATATATGGGTTAGGCGAGTAATAATAATAATAGATGTCAGTTGTGTTCTCTGTTATAATTACCGTTATGTGTACCAGCTATGATTCCTGTCTTAGTTCCTGTTATGACTATTATTTACTTGTCGTGATTCCAGTGATGATTCCGGTTATTGGATTACTGTGGCATGAGATAAAGGTATATAGATGAGGGTTTCCTTGTTTGGATTATTCCTTCGATGTACTAGTCTCATGGAGTCGTAATCTGAAACCATACAATCAGATTGCTCACCCTGAGTCCTGTTATGATACATGTCATGTTATACCTGCTATGTGTGTTATGATCCCGTTATGTATTCCTGATTGACTATCGTATGATTTGCAACTCTGATTCTATACGCTTGGATATTCGGTGGCATGAGATAAGGGTATATATATGAGGGTTTCCTTGTTTGGATTATTCCTTCGATGTACTAGTCTCATGGGACCGTGACCTAAGCGTATAAAATCAATCTTGCATATACTCAGCTTTACCCTGGATTTCCTGATTTATGATACTTATGTTGTACTCGTTCATACCTCCTATATTTGTGTTCTAACCCTCCTGTCTTCTGTACTTGACACTTGTACTCATCTTGGCTCGCCACCTGGCATTATATCATACTCGCCTGGGGAGTTTCACTGACTCCCCTGGATTCTTATGTCCAGGTTCTGGAGCGGGCGGAGTCTTCTTATTGCTGATCAGAGTGCGCAGCGGTAGCGTGGATTTCCAGCTATCTCGTGAGCCCTCTATTGTACTGTTCATGTATATATATCTTTTGTACATTTCCTTGTATTCCCGCATTTGCGCATGTTAGTGATATGATATTCATGTAATATTGTAATCACTCTGATGATAACTCTGTAATTGTACTATATGTGTTGGAATGTATAATGCACCATTGCTTCCGTACTCTGATTCTTGTTTGTACTGATGCTTAGCGTATATACGGGAGGGTAGTTCTGACCTACGTATATACGTTGCAGTGACGTCCCCGTATCGCCGGGATCGGGGCG
This sequence comes from Agave tequilana, assembly GCA_038442645.1. NCBI lineage: Eukaryota > Viridiplantae > Streptophyta > Magnoliopsida > Asparagales > Asparagaceae > Agave > Agave tequilana. The sequence goes on from JAVJIF010031741.1 coordinate 8,495, forward strand.
TTACAGGTTGGTATCAGAGCTTAGGCTCTAACTTCCTCAGTACGTCCAGACGGCAAATCAATGGTAAAGAGATTTGCAACTGGAATACATGAGTCTTGGTTATACATTCCAACTACAAGTGCAGGGTTATCTATTTCTTGACTATCTTTCCTTTGATTTCAAATCCCTCCTTGACTATCTTTCCTTTGATTCCAAATTCCTCCTATCCTTTCCCTGTTTTGGTTTTATGTTTTTGTTTTATGAAGCCTTTATTCCAGCCTTTGTCCCTTTGTATTCAATTTGCCCCTTAACGAAATTGCGAGGACGCAATTTTTGTAAGGTGGGTGGATTGTAATACCCCGTTTCCGGAATACGTACTTAGTTGCGTATTCAGATTTTCAGTCGTATTTTTTCGATTTGTTTCCTGTATTTATCCTGTATGATGAATTCCTTATATGATTGTTTTTGTTTTGGATTTGGATTCGTGGACACGGAGTCAGCCCTAGTCTGAACCGAAGGACCCGATCCTAGTATATTACCCGATTTGGCCTTTCCGATGTTTAGATTTGACCGATTTCAGTTCCAAAGATTATTTTCCAATATTTTAGATTTTATATGATTTTCTGGAATTATCTTGGATTAAAAGGAATTTCTCCAAAACCGGTGTCGGCCAGTACCGCTGACCGATTCCCAGATTTTTATTTTACAAACGGCTTGGAATTTCATGATGGTTCTTTAGACTTTATTTCTTAGAATCCTATTTCTTACCTAAATTCTTTTTCTGAGGATTTTATAAATTTATGAAAATTCTTTCGGAGTCGGTAGATAACTGATTCGGGATTTTTAGTTTCAAAACTATACAGTATTTCTTCGAACGGATTTCACTATTGGTCTTTATATGTTATTCTTGATTTTTGGTAAAATTTTCAGATCATTCCGAAGTACTGGAATTTCGGGCATTTTTCCGATTATTGCAATTCCTATTTCCACCTAGATTGCCACCTCATTTCCCACTCAACTTCTCACCTAACCCCACTAACTCTCTCTCCTTCCCTTAGCCGGCCAAGTGGCCTTGTGAGGGACACCTCACCTCCCTTTTTGCAAGAAAGCCCCTTGCATCTATCCTATTTGCATCTCCTTTGCAAAATCCCCATCATATATATTCCTTTCAATTGCAATTAAATCATTTTCTTCCTCTTTCACTTCATCAAGAGAGAAACTCTCCCCCAAATCCCTCTTCTTCCTCCACCAAACCCTAATCCAAAGAACTCCCCTAGACTCTTCCACCTCCACCTCAAGACTTCAAGAGTTCAACTAGGGCTTCATCACAAGGACATCATCTTCAACCTCCAACCTCCAAGGCTACACCAAGAGCTACTCCTCCACTTCAAGCTTCAACAACCACTCATGGATTGAAGCCACCATCTTCTTCTTGGATCAAGCTCCAATTGAACCCATCCAAGTGAGTATCTTTACTCACCAAGACCTAGTTAACTCCTTATATACTTGTGATGGGAATTCTTGAACACTTGCACCTTAAAAATCCCATTTTTAGGTTATCAAACTAAAGATCCAACCTTTCCATGTAGATATCTCTACTCACCAAGGCTAGTCCGTCCCTTGTGTGCTTGTGTTAGTAGATCAGGTCCCCTAATGTCATAAAAACCCCATTTTTGTCATCAAGAACCACCTCCAAGTTCTGTTCTGTAAACTGCTCCCCGACCAGTATTAGTCGACTTGACCTAGAACCTAGTCGACTAGAACACTTAGCTGAAACCTAGTTTTCTGGAAAACACAGTATTAGTCGACTTACCCCAAATATTAGTCGACTGATCAACTCTCTGGAAATCCCTATTAGTCGACTCCTGAATTCACCTAGTCGACTAACCCTCCTTGGACCAGAAACCAACTCTCGGCCCAGTCGACTTAAGCCTATTTTATTAGTCGACTTGAACACCTTAGTCGACTAGCCATTTTACCTTAGTCGACTAATGTTTCCTGGAACAGTGACCCCAATTCTCTTTATCCCAGACTTAGTCGACTTGCGTACCTGTTAGTCGACTTGAAACCTATATTAGTCGACTAGTCCCTTGACCCTAGTCGACTAATTCTGACTATATGTCTTAAATGATTTCCCTCCTAAAATTGGATCTTGTCGTTGGTTTATGTGTTATGCATTATGGTTTCTTGTACTTCATGACTGGTACTTTAGGACTTATTACTTGTTGGATCTTACCTCATATTACTTCAAGACTTGTTAAGTGACATTATCAACCACTTGTCAATCTCGTGTTTTCTTTTAACACATGTATATCACATGATACCTAGTATGTTATCACCTGACCAACTGACATGCCGCTACCTTGCCAGACCCTATAGTTATGTCATGATTGACCCGGCCCATTCTACATTTATTGTTATGTTTTATTGCTTGCTAGACATCACCACTTTGTCATGCTATCCCTTAAACCAAGCATGATACACTTGACTTTATGATTATCTTATTTGCGGGAACCCTGCCTTGTTTTATGGAACTAAGTGCCACATGGAACAAAGTGCCACACCACACGGTGGGGGCCACCTCTTGAAACCCATGGGGGTCACCTCTAGAATCCACTCCCTCAGAACAAAGTGCCACGTGGAACAAAGTGCCACACCATACGGTGGGGGCCACCTCTTGAAACCCATGGGGCCACCTCTTGAATCTGAAGGGCTAATACTGTCATGTTCACTTATTCCCGTAAACTGATAATCCTTAATAAGCTACAACTTGTATGGGGTATGGGTGGAAGTGATGGATGCCGGAATGATACCTTGCTTATAGTGATGGATATGATATATGCGGCGGAAAGTTGTAGTGGGACTTAGGGCCCACACGATTACCTATAGGGGGACTTTGGGCCTCCAAACCGGTCCCAGGTGGTGGGAACCGTTGGGCCACTAAACTGGTCCCCGGTGTATGAGTGCCACTATAAGAGGTGATATCAGTTCTCCATCTACTTCCGTTAACAAACCTCGAATAGCTTATATATGGATGTATGTGAGTTGGGATCGATACCGAAACACATACCTAGATATATGGGTTAGGCGAGTAATAATAATAATAGATGTCAGTTGTGTTCTCTGTTATAATTACGTTATGTGTACCAGCTATGATTCCTGTCTTAGTTCCTGTTATGACTATTATTTACTTGTCGTGATTCCAGTGATGATTCCGGTTATTGGATTACTGTGGCATGAGATAAAGGTATATAGATGAGGGTTTCCTTGTTTGGATTATTCCTTCGATGTACTAGTCTCATGGAGTCGTAATCTGAAACCATACAATCAGATTGCTCACCCTGAGTCCTGTTATGATACATGTCATGTTATACCTGCTATGTGTGTTATGATCCCGTTATGTATTCCTGATTGACTATCGTATGATTTGCAACTCTGATTCTATACGCTTGGATATTCGGTGGCATGAGATAAGGGTATATATATGAGGGTTTCCTTGTTTGGATTATTCCTTCGATGTACTAGTCTCATGGGACCGTGACCTAAGCGTATAAATCAATCTTGCATATACTCAGCTTTACCCTGGATTTCCTGATTTATGATACTTATGTTGTACTCGTTCATACCTCCTATATTTGTGTTCTAACCCTCCTGTCTTCTGTACTTGACACTTGTACTCATCTTGGCTCGCCACCTGGCATTATATCATACTCGCCTGGGGAGTTTCACTGACTCCCCTGGATTCTTATGTCCAGGTTCTGGAGCGGGCGGAGTCTTCTTATTGCTGATCAGAGTGCGCAGCGGTAGCGTGGATTTCCAGCTATCTCGTGAGCCCTCTATTGTACTGTTCATGTATATATATCTTTTGTACATTTCCTTGTATTCCCGCATTTGCGCATGTTAGTGATATGATATTCATGTAATATTGTAATCACTCTGATGATAACTCTGTAATTGTACTATATGTGTTGGAATGTATAATGCACCATTTGCTTCCGTACTCTGATTCTTATTTGTACTGATGCTTAGCGTATATACGGGAGGGTAGTTCTGACCTACGTATATACGTTGCAGTGACGTCCCCGTATCCGTGGAATCGGGGCGTTACAGAAGCCTTCTTGACTTGGTCCAAAAATCGTGCTAGCTCCAAAACTTGACTTCAAATCCTTTGTTGAAGCTATGCACCTACTAAGATCTTGATCATAAATCTGTCACTAATTAAACACAAGATCATTAGTAAACATAACTACATGAGTTGATCATCATTTGAGCCAAATATTTCCAACTTACAAAAATAGTCCAAATCATTTGTAACATGCCTTGATCTTGTGCAAGCATGTTTGTTTATCAAAGTAAATTTGTAAAACTAAACTTGGTTTTGGATAAAAGATATGTAAACTTGAAAACCAAAATCCAAACATGTATTTTCTAGAATTGAAAATCTTTTGTAAAACAAAACTATCAAGAGTGTGTGTGTAATATATACTTGAGCAATCTACCAACTACTCTATCCTTTACATTTTATCTAAAACAAAATCTTACTAAAAACAAACCTAGACACAAGTATTCATCTTCTTGAAGTCTTCACTTGAAGCCTTCTTGACTTGGTCCAAACATCGTGCTAACTCCAAAACTTGACTTCAAATTCTTTGTTGAAGCTATGCACCTACTAAGATCTTGATCATAAATCTGTCACTAATTAAACACAAGATCATTAGTAAACATAACTACATGAGTTGATCATCATCAAAACTAGATTCGGGCCAACAACATGTTTATGTGCTTCAATGAATATCTTATTATTTATTGTTATGCATGAGTTAAGGGGGAGCTTCCTTGAAGCTTTACTTTATCCATGCATATATAACTTCATGAGTTTTGTCATCATCAAAAAGGGGGAGATTGTTGGCCCGAAGGCTCATCACTCTAGTTTTGATGATGATCAACTCATGCAGTTATGTACTAATGATCTTGTGTTTAATTAGTGACAGATTCATGATCAAGATCTTAGTAGGTGCATAGCTTCAACAAAGGATTTGAAGTCAAGTTTTGGAGCTAGCACGGTGTTTGGACCAAGTCAAGAAGGCTTCAAGTGAAGACTTCAAGAAGATGAAGACTTGAGTCTAGGTTTGTTTTTATAAGATTTTATTTTTAGATAAAATGTAAAGGATAGAATAGTTGGTGGATTGCTCAAGTATCATTTACACACACACTCTTGATAGTTTTGTTTTTACAAAAGATTTTCTATTTTAGAAAATACATGTTTGGTTTTTGGTATTTTTTATATACATGTTTTAACCAAAACCAAGTTTAAAGCTTAATGTCAAAAACATAGATATTTCACCATGTTTGTGTAGTGGATCATATCCATACACTCTATGCTTTAAAAGTTGTTTAGAATATTTTGTTTTTGTTTTTGGTGAAGTTTGGAAAAATAAGTTTTGGAAAATACTGTTTTCATTTGAGCCAAATATTTCCAACTTATAAAAATAGTTCAAATCATTTGTAACATGCCTTGATCTTGTGCAAGCATGTTTGTTTATCAAAGTATATTGGTAAAACTATTTTTGTAGATTTTCTGTGATTTTATGGGATTTTATGTGAGCCAAAAAGACCAAGTTTTTAATCTCAGACCTGGCTTCAGCCGGTCGACCGGGACGGTCGACCGACGTGCACAGACGTGCACGCCAGTTCTGGCAGGAGGCCGGTCGACCGAGACGATCGACCGTCCAGAGAGCTCTGCTCTCTGGAAAGGCCCCGGGCGGCCGGGCGACCGACCGGACAGAGAGACTTGCTCTCTGTATCCTGGCCTCGGTCGGCCGACCGGTCGACCGATGGCATAACGATCTGAAATATGACCGTTGGCCGGTCGACCGGGCGGTCGACCGACAGCTCTGTCAGACCCCAACGGCTAGTTTTCCAGACTCTATAAAATGGGGCATTTGGGGGCTGTTTTAGATAAGATTTTTGGAGACTTTTAGAACCAGTTTTTCCTACACTTTTCAGAGGTTTTTCTCCACAAAATTGAGAGCTAATATTTCCTATCAAACGGAAGTTTTATCATGAGTGTTAAAAGAGATTTTCTTGAGTTTTCCTCCACCATCTCTTTCCTTGTTTTCTCACAAACACTTGAGCAATTCATAGACATATTCATCCTATAGAAGTGTTGTAGTGAGATTATTTTTAGGTGATCAAGTGTTGTGATCACCAAAGACGTCTTCTTTGTTCTTTGAGGAGGCGGACAAGTATGTTCGTCGTGTTTCAAGTTCGGGTGCGAACTTGTTGTTTGAGGTGCGGCCTCGGCGAGCTTGTGGGGCTTGCGGTGTGAACGGGACTAGAGGGTCCGAGGGTTTGTAGGTGTTGCGGCACCAAGGAGTGATCCATTGGGATCAAGCATAGTGGAAATCCTTCGTGTGTCGAAGGCGGGGATGTAGAGCAAGTGTGCTCGAACCTCGAAACAAATCCCTTGTGTTTGCGATTGCTCACTCTCTCTCCATCTCTTGTTTATATCTTACATGTTCTTATTGTGTTTATCTTTATATGCATGATATACTTGTGTGCTTAATTGTTATATGCTTGGGGTTTGTTTGCTAACACTTGTATTCAACCAAGAGAGCCAACGCGGCACCTCAACCCTTATCTAGGGGAATCTAGAGGAGTTAGTCCAGAGCCCTTCACGGGGAATTCGGCTACACTCTTGTGTTATACGTGGTGTTTAGTGCAATAGTTTAGTTTAGGTTATAATAGTTTTTAATTCCGCATTATTTGTCATTAAGTGACCATTAGATTAGCTGTAACAGCCTATTTTTATTATTTGTTAATTATTGATTATTATTTCCCCATAATTTTAAGCATCGGTTATTAATGGAATTTTATAATTCCTCATTCTTAATTTAATACCAATAATAATGAAGTTGACCAAAGAATTTATATTTTATTGTATGAGTTATCTTTTCAATTTTGGATTTATGGCATAAATTAGAATATATAGAAAAAAATATAAGTATTTTGTACCAACATAATTATGACATTTAGAGTATATGGGAATATATCCTAGATATTTCAATTTTAGGTATATCCTATAGTATTCCCAATTAGTAAATACCTAAGCAAATACTAGGTATTTGTATTTAGAAATTTTTTATTTACTTAAGTGAGTGGATGTGTTAGGTATGCATGAGGGGGTGAGGTGTAAGGCTAGGATCAATTTGATCCTAGCCTTGGCCAAGTGGCAAGGCTTGAGGGGAGTTGATAATTGCAAGGATTAAGTTGTTAAGGGCCTTTTTGCTAAATGACCTCCTCTTACGTGAGAATCTGAGAGGAGAAATTTCTTTCTTCTCTGTAAAAATTTAGGGCTCTCCAAAAACACCCAAACCCTAACTCTCTTCTCCCTCTCAAACTCCCTCCTCCTCCTGCACCCAACTCTCTCTCTCTCTCTCTCTCTCTCTCTCTCTCTCTCTCTCTCTTCACCCTCCCAGCCGAAGCCAGGAGGGGAGGCACCGCCGCGCGCCACCAGGGGCCGCGCGCAGCCACGCGGAGGGGCCGCGAGCAGCCGCGCACGGGCGGCGCACGGCCGCGCGAAGGCGGTACCAGGCCGCAAGTGGCCTGGTAGGAGGAAGGGGGGATCTTGTTTGTCTAAGATTCGGTTTTTAGGTGATTTTGAAGGAAATAATCAAGCCTAAATTCTGAAAATTGGTTCCAAAAAGGGAAAAACCCCAAATTTCTGAAAACCAATTTAGGTTAAAGGTTTTGATTAAGGAAGGATTGATCAAATCATAAGTGGGAATCCATATATCGAGGTGAGTAAATTTACATACTCACTTTATATACCAAATTCACGAATTTAATTCATGTAATTATTGTATGAGACTAAGAGGGATTTTCGGGAAAGTAAATTAGATTAGTGTAGAGTGGCATGTAAATTAATTTTACATGGAAATGGGTGCCACAATTATTTTTATTAGAAGGTAGTTGTATAAATTATTGTGTTATGTGTTCGTAACAATTTGAGTAGTATAAGTAAAGGGAGTGGTGATGGGTGTGTACTAGAATGTAAGGGTGCGCTAGTAGTTATGTTACAAGCTATGTATGTGAAATGCTTAAGTCACTAATTATTATACCTTGGTAATCCCACATGAATTACTTTGTACTACTTACTATAGTAATACACTTGTAATAGCATGATTAAAATATTGATGACATGTGAGCATGTCGATTTTGTGATTTTGCCATAACATGTTAGTTATGTAACCTACGCCTTGGTATTTTTTTATCATGCAATATATGCGTGGGTTGCTTGTAGAATTTATATGTTGTTATGATCGAATATCTATGTATGTCTTTTAAGAGGAGGAAGGGGCCGGCGGGAGCCGGTAGGAGGGAGGGGAAAGACGGTGAATTATGGTAATGCTTATTGTTTATTAACGTAAGGAGGAAGGGGTCGGGCGGGAGCCGGTAGGAGGAAGAAGGCGGGGTTCATGGGAATCATGTATATACATTGCTTGAAGATGTATATTATTTCATATGCTATATATATATATATGAGTCTTAGTTGAAATTCTAGGAGGAAGGGGCCGGGCGCGAGCCGGTAGGGGAAGAAGACGGGGAAAAGTAATACCATATGATTAGGGTGATGTATGAATGTACCCTAGTAAGTAATAAAAATAAATTATTGTGTTATCGGTAAGTAATTGGAAGAGATCATTATATAGTTAAGGTTTGGGCGAGTTAAGAACATGTTATATAGAGACTTTCTTGAGAGGGATCAAGCAAAGACCTCACTCTTGTACATTCTTGAAGAGAACCTTCAAATCATAAGGGAAGCCTAGTAACTAAGGCTCGTAAATATTAATTCGGGTAAGATTCTATCTATGTTCATGTAAATTTTTCTTGGACTCCACAGGGTATGTTGTGGCATTATATCATATTGTCATTCACAAGTGTTTATGAAATTTATTCGCTGAGCCGTCGAGCTCATTCCTTTCAATTCTTTTTCTTTTCAGGTCTGGATAAAGGTAAAAGCATAATGTAACATGGAGTAGTCATGAGCAGGATGACATATGTTTCATAAAACCCTATTTTTGTTCACTATGTATATGTAATTATGCTACATGTAAGCAGTACCTAATTGAATGTGCTATGGTGCTACCATAATATGTAAATTTTTGTAATAGTTGTAATTCAGGATATGTTGGTGAAGTCAAGAATTGGGATCATGTTGGTATGATTATGTGGTTTATGGATGCCTTGATGGTTATATAAGAAGAAGACATGGTATATGTACATTGTTGGGATCTTCTATATTTTTGTGATAAGTAGGTCATGTGGCCGAAATTCTTGTGGATATAAGTAGGCCTTGGAGCCGAAATATATATTTTTGTATGTGAATAAAGTTAACATTTTAAAGGAGATGCTGCCGAAATTTTCTAGAGTTTGGAATTGAATAAAGGATTGAGGATAAATACGGGTTATGGATCTAATCCTACTTATTAGAAGCCGGGACCGTTACATTAGCCATCACCTATTCACCCCCCTCTAGGTGATTTACAATTGGTATCAGAGCTTGGTACTCTGATTTGGGTCTTACAACCTAGAGTTAAAGATCCTCATTTTTAGGCTAATCACTATTTTTGTACACACACCATGGACTTCATGTCACCACCCACCTTTGACATCCTTAACATCCAAATTTGGAAGGTTAAGATGTCCTTGTACCTCAAGGCCCTAGGTATTCATGTTTACCTTGCCATCACTAATGATTATTGTATAAATGGTAAGAATCTTGAGGCTAATGCAAAAGCCCTTTATGCTTTAAAGTCAACCCTAAATGATGATTATTTATCTAGGGTTTCTAACATTGATTCAGCTTTTGTAGCTTGGAACATCATCACCTCCCTTGACGAAAAGGATCTATATTATGCCGGGAGCGATTCGGATGTTGGAAGCGACACCTCCAACATGTGCTATATGGTCCAAGGGGACAACCCCCTTGAGGTAACTACCGAATCCAAGGTAGATGAAAATGACATGTCATATGATGAGCTCACATCTTTTTGTTAATTACTTCTTGAAAAATATGACATGCTTAAGAAGGATAATAAAATTTTGAAAAAGAAGTTTGATTGCATGCTTAATGAAAAAGATTCATTAGAAAATAAGGTTGCATGCATTGAAAAAGAAAATGAAATTTTGAAAAATGAGAATGTTTCCTTAATGTCCAAATTGAATGATTTATGTGAAGGAAACACTAATTTGAAAAATAAAATTATTTTGGTGAAAAAACAAAAAGAAGTTGCTTTTCAAGAAAATTCTTGTTTGAAAAGAAAATTTGTTGAAAAAGAAAAGGATTTTGTTTCTAAAAAGAATAAGAAAAATGATTCTATATCTCACCATGCTTTACATGCCACCATTGATAATAGTAAGATAAATGTTTTGAAAAATAGGATTAGTTGTTTGAGCTCCACCTTGAGCTCATGTGCATTCAACCATAAGAAATTGGAGTCTTTGTTTTCTAAGAAACAAACTCCACATATTCATGCACATCATCATCATGCATATGTTGCACGTCATGACCACACCCACACCCATATGCACTCTAAGGTGTACAAATGTACACATTGTGGCCGCAAAGGCCATCTAGCAAAGTTTTGTTTTGATAAGATTCATCCTTTAAATTTTGCTAATAAATATGTTTGGGTTCCTTACAAAGCTAACCCCTAAGGACCCAAAAAAAATGGGTACCAAAGTCCCCACCTTGTGTATTTGATGTAGGTGAGGGCTCTCACAAAACGTGAGAGATTTGGTGCCTTGATGGTGGATGCAATGGACTTGATGGACACATATTGGATGCACCACTATCAAGGAGGTTTGGTGGGACTACCACCATGTTTGAAGATTTGGAACATAGTTGGTAACTATTTCTAAACTCCTAATTTATTTACATGCTTATAACTAGCCTATACATGCCTATTTCATATGTGATATTTTGATCATGTTCATGTTTTATTTGTTTTGTGATTCTTGTGGTAAATACTTGTTTAAATGTAGTCTTTATTAAAACTTGTACTTATACATGTACAAATAATGAGAACAAATTGATTCATATATGTTTGCACTTCAATGCTCATTTATACTCAATATATGCACATGTATAAGCTAGTTTTGATGATTCTCTCATTTATACTTGTTTTGCCTATTTTCATGTTTTTACTTCATGTATATGTATTTTGTATTCAAATCTAATAAATATACATGTATACCCGTGAGTCTCTTGCCTTCATGCAAATACCTTTAATAGACTCTTTTTTGTTTGGGATATTTATGTATATTGTTAGGATTGGATGAATCATACATATAGCTTGATGTTGTTTAAAAAAAAAAAAATGATGTTCATGTTTTGTTTTCGAGCTTCATTGATTATTTTCATGAATATGCAATTTACATAATGATTGAACACTCACACTTTATTTGTTTATTCATGATTTTGTTTCATGATTATTTTTGAGCTTTATGGACTATGAGTGCTTGAATTTTTGTGTATTTGGTATGATTCATGAAAAACATATGTTTTGATTTCATGTTTTGAAGGATCTTTAACTAGTTTTTCAAAAATTATTTTTAACTAGTTAATTATTCTTCATTTGGAAGAGATTTTCAATTCTTAACTATTTTCAAAATTATTTTCGAAAACCCCTTCCAACCTTATATGAGCGGATGGATGGGAGATTATGCTCAAGTATGCTTTATAGTGAAAATCATTTTAATCTTGAACATGATTGGGAGGTATAGGTTATGAGTTATATACTTGATTTACATTGTTATTTTCAATTGGTATCATTGGATCTTTTCAATTGGTATCTAAATTGATATCTTTCTATATACTCATATTTTGTTTTCTATATATGTATGCTCTAATTTTCAATTGGTATTATCCATTCTCATACATATATATGATTTTCGTGTGCTTGCTTTACATTGGTATACATCTTTAAAGCACATAGTATGTTTATGCTAAGCTTGATCTAAAACTTTATTTTCAATTGATATCTCAATTGACATTTTTTAAGCTTATGCATGTTTTTCAATTGGTATCAAAATGCTTCAAATTTGTTATAAATTTACAATGATATCAATATGTTTTATCTATTTGAAAAATTAAAAATTTGTAATGTTTATTTACAATTTGTTTATTTACATTTGGTATCTTAAAATTTTTTTTCAAGTGATACCTTTAAAAATGTTTTGATATATATTGCCTATATGCAAGGGGAGCTTAACATCTCTTCTACATATAGATTCATGTTGAGTGTATCTTGTATTGAGGAGCTTGACAACTCTTCTTTATGTGATACACGTGTGTAGGGGGAGCTTCACATCTCCTCTTATGCATTACATATTATGCATTATGTGAATTAGGGCTTGTCATCCCTCTTTCATGTAATGTATATGTGTAGGGAAGTTACTTAACCGTCTTCCTCTTCATGAATGTATATCGCATATAAACTTTTATTGACTTAATTGTTTACCCCTTCTTGATCTCTTTGTTTATGACAAAAAGGAGGAGAAAAATTTGATGATTTTGTTTTTACTTTAACCCCTTTGTTGATGATTGACAAAAAGGGGGAGAAAAATTTGATGATTTTGTTTTTACTTTAACCCCTTTGTTGTTGATTGACAAAAAGGGGGAGAAAGATTTTGGTTTATATGCATGTTTTGTGAAAAAGGATTGTTTATGCATATATGTTTGATTTTGCAAATAGGAGAAAAGAATTTGATTTGTTTTATGCTAGTTAGCATGTTTATCTCCATACATTTGCATACATGTGTAAGTTCACCTAGAGGGGGGGTGAATAGGTGATGGCTAATCTAATGGTCACTTAATACCAAATAATGCGAAAGTAAAAACTATTATGACCTAAACAAACTATTTAAACTAAACACCACGTATAACACAAGAGTGTTGCCGAATTCCCCGTGAAGGGCTCTGAACAAACTCCTCTAGATTCCCCTAGATAAGGGTTGAGGTGCCGCGTTAGCTCTCTTGGTTGAATACAAGTGTTAGCAAACAATCCCACGCATGTATATCAATGAGCACAAATGAATATATCAAGCATATAAAGATAGACAATAAAAGTATGCAAGATATAAAGACAAAGAGAGAGAGAGAGTGAGCAATCGCAAACACAAGGGATTTGTTTCGAGGTTCGAGCACCCTTGCTCTACATCCCCGCCTTCGACACACGAAGGATTTCCACTATAATCGATCCCACCGGATCACTCGGTGCCGCAACACCTACAACTCTCGGACTCCCTAGCCCGTACACACCGCAAGCCCACCGGCTCGCTGAGGCCGCACCTCAAACCAACAAGTTCGCACCCGAACTCGAAACACCGCGGACACACACGTCCGCCTCCTCAAGAAACAAGAAAGAACTCTTGGTGATCTAAACACTTTGATCACCAATAAAAACTCTCACTACAACACTCCTATAAGATGAATAGCAATGGATAGCTCAAGTGTATGTGTGAGAAAACAAGGAAAGAGATGGTGGAGGAAATTCAAAGAATCTCTTTAAAACACTCTTAATAAAAACTCCCCTTTTGATTGGAAGTATTAGCTCTCAATTTAGTGGAGAAAACTCTTTTAATGAAGTGGGAAAAACTAGCTCAAAGTCCACTAAAAATCTTGTTGAAAAACAATGCCCAAACCTCCAAATTTATAGGGTTAGAAAAACTAGCCGTTGGGGTTTGTCAGGCCTGTCGGTGGACCGTCCGGCCGACCGGCCAACGGTCATATTTCAGACCGTTGTGCCATCGGTCGACCGGCCGGTCGACCGAGGCAAGGATACAGAGAGTAAACTCTCTGTCCGGTCGGCCGCCCGGCCGCCCGGGCCTTTCCAGAGAGCAGAGCTCTCTAGACGGTCGACCGGGTCGGTCGGCCGGCCCTCCTGTCAGAACTGGCGTGCACGTCCGTGCACGTCGGTCGACCGTGACGGTCGACCGGCTGAAGCCAGGTCAGAAAACTGTTAAGGGATTTAAAACTTGGTGTTTTTGGCTCTAACAAAATCCCATAAATTTACGGAAAATCTACAAAAATAGTTTTAACACTTTACTTTGATAAACAAACATGCTTGCACAAAATCAAGACATGTTACATATGATTTGAACTATTTTTGTAACTTGGAAAATATGGCTCAAACTAAAACATTATTTTCCAAAACTTGTTTTTCTAAAACTTGTTTTTCTAAAGCTTGTTTTTCCAAAACATCTCCAAATACAAAAACAAGATATTTAAACAACTTTTAAAGCATAGTGTGTATGGATATGATCCACTACACAAACATGGTGAAATATCTATGTTTTTGACATTATGCACTAAATTTGGTTTTGGATAAAAGATATGTAAACTTGAAAACCAAAATCCAAACATGTATTTTCTAGAATTGAAAATCTTTTGTAAAACAAAACTATCAAGAGTGTGTGTGTAATATATACTTGAGTAATCCACCAACTACTCTATCCTTTACATTTTATCTAAAACAAAATCTTACTAAAACAAACCTAGACACAAGTCTTCATCTTCTTGAAGTCTTCACTTGAAGCCTTCTTGACTTGGTCCAAACATCGTGCTAGCTCCAAAACTTGACTTCAAATCCTTTGTTGAAGCTATGCACCTACTAAGATTTTGATCATAAATCTGTCACTAATTAAACACAAGATCATTAGTAAACATAACTACATGAGTTGATCATCATCAAAACTAGAGTGATGGGCCGTCGAGCCAACAATCTCCCCTTTTTGATGATCACAAAACTCATGAAGTTATATATGCATGGATTAAAGTAAAGCTTCAAAGAAGCTCCCCCTTAACTCATGCATAACACATAAACAAATAGATATGCAATAAAGCACATAAACGTGTATGCAAATGTATGGAGATAAAACATGCACTCAAGCATAAAACACATCAAATTCTTTTTCTCCTATTTGCAAAACAAAACATATATGCATAAACAATCTTTTTCACAAAACATGCATATTAATCCAAAATCTTTCTCCCCCCTTTTGTCAATCATCAACAAAGGGGTAAAAACACAATTAACAGATTTTTCTCCCCCTTTTTGTCATAAACAAAAAGACCAATAGGGGTACTCTGATACCAATTGTAAGTTGACCTAGAGGGGGGTGAATAGGTGATGGCTAATCTAATGCTCATTTAATGCCAAATAATGCGGAAGTAAAAACTATTATGACCTAAACAAACTATTTAAACTAAACACCACGTATAACACAAGAGTGTTGCCGAATTTCCCGTGAAGGGCTCTGGACAAACTCCTCTAGATTCCCCTAGATAAGGGTTGAGGTGCCGCGTTGGCTCTCTTGGTTGAATACAAGTGTTAGCAAACAATCCCACGCATGTATATCAATGAGCACAAATGAATATATCAAGCATATAAAGATAGACAATAAAAGTATGCAAGATATAAAGACAAAGAGAGAGAGAGAGTGAGCAATCGCAAACACAAGGGATTTATTTCGAGGTTCGAGCACCCTTGCTCTACATCCCCGCCTTTGACACACGAAGGATTTCCACTATAATCGATCCCACCGGATCACTCGGTGCCGCAACACCTACAACTCTCGGACTCTCTAGTCCGTACACAACGCAAGCCCACCGGCTCGCCGAGGCCGCACCTCAAACCAACAAGTTCGCAACCGAACTCGAAACATTGCGGACACACACGTCCGCCTCCTCAAGAAACAAGAAAGAACTCTTGGTGATCTAAACACTTTGATCACCAATAAAAACTCTCACTACAACACTCCTATAAGATGAATAGCAATGGATAGCTCAAGTGTATGTGTGAGAAAACAAGGAAAGAGATGGTGGAGGAAAACTCAAAGAATCTCTTTAAAACACTCTTAATAAAAACTCCCCTTTTGATTGGAAGTATTAGCTCTCAATTTAGTGGAGAAAACTCTTTTAATGAAGTGGGAAAAACTGGCTCAAAGTCCACTAAAAATCTTGTTAAAAAACTATGCCCAAACCCCCAAATTTATAGGGCTAGAAAAACTAGCCGTTAGGGTCTGTCAGGCCTGTCGGTCGACCGTCCGGCTGACCGGCCAACGGTCATATTTCAGACCGTTGTGCCATCGGTCGACCGGCCGGTCAACCGAGGCAAGGATACAGAGAGTAAACTCTCTGTCCGGTCGGCCGCCCGGCCGCCCGGGGCCTTTCCAGAGAGCAGAGCTCTCTGGACGGTCGACCGGGTCGGTCGGCCAGCCCTCCTGCCAGAACTAGCGTGCACGTCGGTCGACTGTGACGGTCGACTGGCTGAAGCCAGGTCAGAAAACTGTTAAGGGATTTAAATCTTAGTCTTTTTGGCTCTAACAAAATCCCATAAATTTACAGAAAATCTACAAAAATAGTTTTAACACTTTACTTTGATAAACAAACATGCTTGCACAAAATCAAGACATGTTACATATGATTTGAACTATTTTTGTAACTTGGAAAATATGGCTCAAACTAAAACAGTATTTTCCAAAACTTATTTTTTCTAAAACTTGTTTTTTCAAAACATCTCCAAATACAAAAACAAGATATTTAAACAACTTTTAAAGCATAGTGTGTATGGATATGATCCACTACACAAACATGCTGAAATATCTATGTTTTTGACATTATGCACTAAACTTGGTTTTGGATAAAAGATATGTAAACTTGAAAACCAAAATCCAAACATGTATTTTCTAGAATTGAAAATCTTTTGTAAAACAAAACTATCAAGAGTGTGTGTGTAATATATACTTGAGCAATCTACCAACTACTCTATCCTTTACATTTTATCTAAAACAAAATCTTACTAAAAACAAACCTAGACACAAGTCTTCATCTTCTTGAAGTCTTCACTTGAAGCCTTCTTGACTTGGTCCAAACATCGTGCTAACTCCAAAACTTGACTTCAAATTCTTTGTTGAAGCTATGCACCTACTAGGATCTTGATCATAAATCTGTCACTAATTAAACACAAGATCATTAGTAAACATAACTGCATGAGTTGATCATCATCAAAACTAGAGTGATGGGCCTTCGGGCCAACAACATGTTTATGTGCTTCAATGAATATCTTATTATTTATTATTATGCATGAGTTAAGGGGAGCTTCCTTGAAGCTTTACTTTAATCCATGCATATATAACTTCATGAGTTTTGTCATCATCAAAAAGGTGGAGATTGTTGGCCCGAAGGCTCATCACTCTAGTTTTGATGATGATCAACTCATGTAGTTATAGTACTAATGATCTTGTGTTTAATTAGTGACAGATTCATGATCAAGATCTTAGTAGGTGTATAGCTTCAACAAAGGATTTGAAGTCAAGTTTTGGAGCTAGCACGGTATTTGGACCAAGTCAAGAAGGCTTCAAGTGAAGACTTCAAGAAGATGAAGACTTGAGTCTAGATTTGTTTTTATAAGATTTTGTTTTTAGATAAAATGTAAAGGATAGAATAGTTGGTGGATTGCTCAAGTATCATTTACACACACTCTCTTGATAGTTTTGTTTTTACAAAAGATTTTCTATTTTAGAAAATACATGTTTGGTTTTTGGTATTTCTTATATACATGTTTTAACCAAAACCAAGTTTAAAGCTTAATGTCAAAAACATAGATATTTCACCATGTTTGTGTAGTGGATCATATCCATACACTCTATGCTTTAAAAGTTGTTTAGAATATCTTGTTTTTGTTTTTGGTGAAGTTTGGAAAAATAAGTTTTGGAAAATACTGTTTTCATTTGAGCCAAATATTTCCAACTTACAAAAATAGTCCAAATCATTTGTAACATGCCTTGATCTTGTGTAAGCATGTTTGTTTATCAAAGTATATTGGTAAAACTATTTTTGTAGATTTTCTGTGATTTTATGGGATTTTATGTGAGCCAAAAAGACCAAATTTTTAATCCCTGACCTGGCTTCAGCCGGTCGATCGGGACGGTCGACCGACGTGCACAGACGTGCACGCCAGTTCTGGTAGGAGGCCGGTCGACCGAGACGGTCGACCGTCCAGAGAGCTCTGCTCTCTGGAAATGCCCCGGGCGGCCGACCGGACAGAGAGACTTGCTCTCTGTATCCTGGCCTCGGTCGGCCGACCGGTCGACCGATGGCACAACGGTCTGAAATATGACCGTTGGGCGGTCGACCGACAGCTCTGTCAGACCCCAACGGCTAGTTTTCCAGACTCTATAAAATGGGACATTTGGGGGCTGTTTTAGATAAGATTTTTGGAGACTTTTAGAACCAGTTTTTCCTACACTTTTCAGAGGTTTTTCTCCACAAAATTGAGAGGTAATATTTACTATCAAAAGGAAGTTTTATCAAGAGTGTTAAAAGAGATTTTCTTGAGTTTTCCTCCACCATCTCTTTCCTTATTTTCTCACAAACACTTGAGCAATTCATAGACATATTCATCCTATAGGAGTGTTGTAGTGAGATTGTTTTTAGGTGATCAAGTATTGTGATCACCAAAGACTTCTTCTTTGTTCTTTGAGGAGGCGGACAAGTGTGTTCGTCGTGTTTCAAGTTCGGGTGCGAACTTGTTGTTTGAGGTGCGGCCTCGGCGAGCTTGTGGGGCTTGCGGTGTGTACGGGACTAGAGAGTCCGAGGGTTTGTAGGTGTTGCGGCACCGAGGAGTGATCCATTAGGATCAAGCATAGTGGAAATCCTTCGTGTGTCGAAGGCGGGGATGTAGAGCAAGTGTGCTCGAACCTCGAAACAAATCCCTTGTGTTTGCGATTGCTCACTCTCTCTCTCTCTATCTCTTGTTTATATCTTACATGTTCTTATTGTGTTTATCTTTATATGCATGATATACTTGTGTGCTTAATTGTTATATGCTTGGGGTTTGTTTGCTAACACTTGTATTCAACCAAGAGAGCCAACGCGGCACCTCAACCCTTATCTAGGGGAATCTAGAGGAGTTAGTCCAGAGCCCTTCACGGGAAATTCGGCTACACTTTTGTGTTATGCGTGGTGTTTAGTGCAATAGTTTAGTTTAGGTCATAATAGTTTTTAATTCCGCATTATTTGTCATTAAGTGGCCATTAGATTAGCCATCACCTATTCACCCCCCCTCTAGGTGATTTACATAAAGAGGTTAGTGATAACAGATATGAAAATAGGGATAAATAAGATAACAAAAATAAATCACTGTAGGCTGTCTAAAAATCACTGAAGACAAGTCATCAAGAAGCTGAATCCAAACTTCAGACGCAAGGCTAATCATCGCCACCAGCGCAGCACCAAGACACGAGGGTTGAAACCTACGTCTCAACATCACTGCAAGGACCAAGACGCGCGGATCATGAAAGTCGCGTCTCAGCATTATTGCAGTACCAAGACATAGAGTCCAAAGCCCGCGTCTCACGTAAAGCTTGACGCAGAATTTGAAGCTCGCGTTTCTCAAGCAACACCTCAATAGTAAAACGCGAGGCCTACAGCCCGCGTCTCAGTTATAACTGCCCTCATTACTGGGTCACTTACTGCCCACGTAATGAGGGAGTTAACCCCTATTATAGAGTGTTTTTAGGGGACACTTTTACCCCCTGAAGCCTCTGTAAATAGCCCAGTTTGCTATGGAAGAGGGGTCGGAAAAATCTTTGGTCAGAAGAACTTCGGTTGTAAGCCGTAGAAGGACCAAGATCTCTAGCTAAAAAAAAGAGAGAGTTCAACTTTTCTAACAACTTGCTGCGTACAAGTTTATTTTTGCCTACAATCTCTTTGAGATTCTTGTTAGACAGAAGCTGTGTTACTTCGTCCACCATCCAAAGAGAGGATTCTCAAGAGGTCCTGACGTTCACCCAGTCAACGAAAAATAAGATTCACTTTCCATCGCTACATCAAGAACCCGGTATTAAATAAAGGGGATATTTGAGCTTGAATATCTCCCCTCTCTTTTAAAAGATTATTGATCCGTTGTAATTTTCTTTACAATCAGATAAAGAATTTTCATCTCGATCTTCAATTTTTCTCACCAAACAAGAGATGGCGACTCTGATGGGACTTCTTTCTCTACCGATGAGCAAGTCTGGCGCAAGGTGACGTCACCTACATGCGAAAATGGTCGAATCACTCATTGTCGAGTTCGACCAGGCAAAGTATGAAAAGTTTCTCTCTTTCGGCTCTAAGAGCTCTAGAGCGCGGCAGTACCGCAAGGTCTCCTCGGGGACCCGCTCTCCAATTCACTCTGAGATCCCTTCAGATATGACTAACAAGAAGAGTGCCATGGCTAATCATATCACACGTAACACCCGCGTCAACGCCTCCCATGAGACCCGCGAGGTTAGCATTGCTGATATTCAGCCCGTTCATGCCCGTCCTCTTTCTCAGTTCCAGGTCACCGGGGGTTCCTAGCAACCCGTACGGCATAACCGGAACGCTGAACGACGACAAAGACGACGTGCGCGTCAACTACAGGCGCGAGAAGCTGGAACAATTAACTGTCCAGAAGATACATGATTGGTCGCTAATGTTGCATATTTAGTATCATATTTCCATACTTATTATAGGATAAAATCTGCATTGTCCTAATTAAATGTCTAATTTATTTGCAGGCCCATTCCTTAAGAAGATGAAGAGAAATGAGCCCAAAAGCCCACCAAAATTCTGAATTAAATCAGAATTAATTCGAGCTCACTAAATCAGGGCAAAATCAAGAGGTTGAAAACCGGTTGAAAAGAATCCTCTCAGAATCGATCGGTTAAAGCCAAGAATCAAAGGCCATTTCGTCACAATCCTGAACTCAAACGAGAAAATCAACTGAAGATAAATGCAGAAGGAAAACCTAGGGAGACCCACCAACAGGGTGTGGCCACCTGGCCACACCCTGGCCGCGGAAACGCGGCCAAAGCCTTTTTCCGCGGCTGTTTGAAAGTTGTTGGGGGAGCGTTTGCTCCCCCAATCTTCTCGGGATTCTCCTCGTGTGGGTTTTGCCTATAAAAAGCCAGTATTTGCACTGAAAATGGGACGACCATGCAGAGACAGGATTTAGCCTAGTTTTTCATTTTGTAGTATAGGTTTTGTTTTCTTTTTATGTAACTTTAATTTGTATGTAAGCTTAGGTTAGATGAAGATTCATGTAAGTAAGAGAGAGAGGCTTATGTTGAGAGTGACACCTATGTACCCTCCTCCTTTCTTCCATTGTTTCTGCAAGCAATAAAGGTAAATACTTTTTTTTATGATCGTCTCTTTACTTTTGTTTTCTTTTATTTTCTTCTTCCTCTTTCTACTTTACCTCTTTTGGTTTTGTTGAGCTTGCAAG
Source organism: Agave tequilana (assembly GCA_038442645.1). Lineage (NCBI taxonomy): Eukaryota > Viridiplantae > Streptophyta > Magnoliopsida > Asparagales > Asparagaceae > Agave > Agave tequilana. Next base: position 29,791 of record JAVJIF010031741.1, read on the forward strand.
TGAATCCAGAAGTATAAGTATAACGATGTTGTCTGAGTGCCAACGATACTTCATGAAGATGTTCTCCTCCTCAAAATCCGTATCACTTCATTCTTGCGCGGCTAGATGATATAATGCGAACGGGGACTGAGCTCGATCCTATGACTTATGCGTTCAACGCCTCCGAAGTAAGGTAGAACATGCAAGGTTTCTAGGTAAGTCATCAACCAAACTAGGTGAGTATTTCTTTAACCTTCTCTCTTTTCTTTTATTTCTTAGTTTAGATCGCCAACACGATTTCTTTTACCACATCTTTCAAATCTTCTTTCATTCTTTTTCAATTCATTTGTACATAGTCATTTTCTGATTTTCTCCACCTTCTTCATCTATCGCTTTCTTTCTAACTTTAACATACTCTTTTTTTTATTTTCATTTCTTAAAACAAAGAAGAACTTTCGTTTTTCTTCATAAAGATTTCAATAAAAAAACCTTGAACGCTTCTATCGCAAACCCTCCTTGTGGATCACGACCCGCATAGCTACTTGCTATAGCGGTAAGAATTGAGCACTTGCATATCCCTATTTCTAAATCTAAAATTCTTTATTTTGTGTGCAGGTAAAGCTTCAATCAATACAGAATGCGAGGCTCAAGCCCGCGTCTCTCCTGAACCACGTCAGACGCGCGAAGTCCGCATTTGGAGACCTAAATACGAAGCCCACTAGGCCTGCGTTTCTGAAGCTCCACTTCCCAAACGTGATGTTCAGCAGCGCGAGGTCCGTACCTCTTCTCAGAGACACAATACCCGCGTCTCCCCAATCAGATGCAGAATTGAGAAAATATGCTATCTAAACCGTCGCTAGCTAAATGCGACAACCAGCAACGCAAGGCCCACATCCCTTCTCAGCAGATACGCGAGGCCTGCGTTCTTCAGCCGAAATGCAGAGCCGTGTCTGTCTTACAGGACGTGAGCTCCGCGTCTCAGAACCCTGCGTCTCAGCTTTGCGACACAAGGATGGCTCTCAGAAGCTGAAAAGCCCTCGACAACCCGAGGCTGATCTCTTTGGTCCTCCTCCGACAGATCTAAGAGATTATTTGATAAAGAAAATGAGTGCTAATCAGATCACTCCGTCTTGTTGCTGTGAACGGCTCATCACGACAATGTTTTCTGAATGTCGCTGCAGCTCACATGCAAGCAAACAGTCGGTGTTCAGACGATTGACCTCAACCTCCCGATCAGCCAAGAGGCGTCGCTCTCACAGAAAGGGAGCCTTCTCTGACATGGAGTACGCTGAAGTCACTGCAAACATGGTAAGCAAAAGTAGGAAAAAATAACAGGCGGTCAGCTCCGATGAGTCTGACACGGAACCAGAAGGAGTGTATCGGCATACTCGCACTCGGACTGGTGCGGTCACCCCGATCAACTACAGTGCCCTAGCTCGAGGCATTGAAGTAAATGAATCATACTCTGCCGTTGCAGAATTGCAGGCCTCGAACTCTTTTATAGAGAAGGAAGCCTTCGCGTATATGACAAATACTCCTGAGGAGACGACCAGGCGCTTTGAACAACAAGCCTAGGTCCAGAGGGAACAATTCGATATGATTTGTGCTCAACAAGAATCCATCGATTCCCTCAAGCAAATGCTTGCACAATTGCTTGAAGACAAGAGGAAGTCAACCGACAAAACTTCTTCTGAGAAGTCTAAAGGTAAACGGAAAGAAGGAGAAAGCTCATCTTCCGTACATATCTGAAAAGTCACCTAGAGGGGGGGGTGAATAGGTGACGATGCTAATCTAGTGAACTAGATGCGGAATTTAAAAACTAATTGCAATACACTCAAGTGTGATCAACTAATAATGCACACACAACCAAACCAAGCAAATATGAATGCACAATATAGATATAAATGCAAGGCACAAAGTAAAGAGAGAGATAGAGAGAGCCAATGGATCAAACGCAAACAACAAGATATGTTCTCGAGGTTCGAGCACCCAGCTCTACATCCCCGCCTTCGCCACACGAAGGATTTCTAATCCACTAGCTTGTCCACAAAGGACTCCCACGGAGGGAACCTCCACCGAGGATTTGGGGCAATTACAATTACAAGGAGTACCCAAATTCTTCTTTACAATCACAACCTCCTCCTTGAGGCACAACTCCAAGCCAACAATCACAACCTCCTCCTTGAGGCAAACTCAAAACCAATACAATCTCAACCTCCTCCACAACCACAAACCAATACAAGGATCACCTCACAACTTGAGGGATACAACCCAAAGCACAAAGCTAAGAAAAGATAGGGTTACAACTTGGTGGTCTAAAACAACAACCACAAACTATATCTTCTCCCACACAATTATCCTATAGATTTAGATAGTAGATTTTTGCTCAAGTGTGGAGAAAACCAAAGGATTGGAAATCAGAAATTACAAAGAAAAATCCTTGGAAAAAACTGAAACTAAGATAGAGAAGTTCACTCAAAATCCTTTCCCAAAAACCCTTTCTTTGATTTTCCAAACCCTAACACAAACACCAAATAAATTGTTCAAATCAAGCTCAAAAACTTCTTTTTATTGCTGTAAAAACACCAGAAAGTATATAAAAATTCGCACAAAAATTCTTGGAGAAAAACTCTTGCCAAAAGGGTATTTATAGGCTAATCCAGAAAATAGCCGTTGGCAGCAGAACTGCCAGAAATACCCTGGCGATCGACCACCCGGTCGACCGCACAACGGTCATTTTTTGACCGTTGGCAGCTACCAGTCGACCGCCCGGTCGACCGAAACAAACAGAGAGCAGACTGCTCTCAGTCCGGTCGACCGTCCGGTCGACCGGCCCACAAGGCTGCCAGACGTGCACAGCTCTGTGCACGTCGGTCGACCGCACGGTCGACCTGGCCTTGGTGCGGTCGACCGCTCGGTCGACCGTACAGGCCTGTCAGCCATTTCCTGGGACAGAAAAACTGAAGTAAAATATATTTAATAAATCCCACAAAATCTCTAAAATTCCACAAAAATAGTTTTATCATTTTATATTGAAATACAAACTTGTGTTAAAATCCCAACACAAATTTCAAACATATTTGACTATTTTTGTGTCATAGAAATTTTGCCAAAAACCAAAACCGGTATTTTCTAAAACTTGAATTCTTGAATAGAAAATACATTTTGTCCAAAACTCATCCAGATACAAAAAGTATGAAACACATGAATATCATGTTGGAATATTAAGTTTAAGTATCATGATTAAATATCATGTTTTTGTATTTGATTCCAAAATATGTTTTGTTAGAATTACCAAAACATAAAACTCATGAAGTAGACTATCAAACTAAGTTTGTTTAAGCAATAGAAGCATGCATGTATATAGAACAAATCATATATACACTAAACCATGTAAACTTGTTTTGATATAAAATCTATTCATGAAAACCAAGATCGGTTAAACCTAAAACCGAAAACCAATGTCAAAACATAAAACGTGTGTGTTGTGAACTTGAGCATATCATACTAATCTAATCTTTACAATTAGGATCTAAACACAAACTAAACTAGGGATACCTAAGTCTTCTTGTAGAGCGTCGTCTCCAAGTTGACTCGGTCCAAACCGTGATTCACCAAGCTCGACTCCAATGAGTGCTAGATATCATCTTTGATGCTTACGCTCTTGAATCGCCTTGTGAAAGCTTCCAAACCATCTTGTTGAAGCTATCACCAACTAATATCTTGGCTAATGATCTGAAACTAAAACATCACAAGATTATTAGTACACATAACTACATGAGTTAATCATCATCAAAACTAGAGTGGAAGGCCTTTGGGCCAACAATCTCCCCCTTTTTGATGATGACAAAACTCATGGAGTTATATATGCATGGATTAAAGTAAAGCTTCAAGGAAGCTCCCCCTTAACTCATGCGTAGGGATAAACAAACAATAAAGATGCATATAAACAAGGTTCTTGACACAAAATGAATATGCATATGAAACATGCTCTTGATACCAATAAAACAAATGTTCTTGATACTAATTAAATAAGCAAATGCACTTGATACCAATTAAATAAGACAAATAAATTGTCAAACCATGCTCTTGTTACCAAATAAAATATACTAACAAACTCTTGATACCAATGAAAACAAAACTACCATGAAAACAAGATTAATTATGAGTTTTGTTTTTAGCGCTAGATACCAAATGAAAATAAAAACTCAAAACATGCTCTTGATATCAATGAAAATAAAACAGAAAAACTTATGCATAAAGCATGCATATGAACTCCAAATTCTTCTCAAAACTAAATCATGCATAATATAATCTCCAAATTCTTCTCCCCCTTTTTGTCAATCATCAACAAAGGGGTAAAAACAAGCATGATAGAAACAAAGTTTTCTCCCCCTAAATGTTTGAAACAAGGAACCAATAAACTATTCTAAAGGGTGAAATGAAAACCAATATGATACCAATTAAAACATATGTCTATGAAGAGCATTATGATATCAAATGAAATAAAAATAAGATATGACAATGCCAATTGAAATTAAACAAGGTATTGAAACACACACAACATGTTATATCAAAAAGAAACATATGTAGAGTAACCTAGATACCAATTCACATGATACCAATTGAAAATAAAACATGTTGAAAATGAAACACATGATACCAATGGATAATAAAAACAAATTGATACCAATTTTGAGTAAACAACAAGCTTCTTGATACCAAAAGAAAATATTTGTTACCAATTGAAAAATGAAATACTAGATATCTTCCTCTTTATGAAATACCAACAAAAATATGCGTATGCTTGAGATAAGATACCAATTTGAAAATTAAATCAATTGAAGCAAAGCATAAACAAGGTTTTGTGCTTAAAAATATAGGGATATAGTAAGCACAAATAAATCTTCTATATATGTATGTAAAAGATAGATATCAATTGAAATTGATACTATATGAAGTGCAAGCATACATACATAAAACACAAACATATATGAGTATACAAAAAGATGTCATATTGATACCAATTGAAAGGATTCAATGATACCAATTGAAACAACAATAAGATCAAGTGTATGACTCATATTAACTACCACCCAATTCATGATCAAGTTTAAGATAATTTTCATTATAAAGCATACATGAGCATGATCTCCCATCCAACCGCCCATTAATGGTGGGGGTTTTCAAAAATAGATTTGGAATTATAGTTTGTTTGAAAAACTCTACCAAATTGAAGAATACGAACTAGTTATATGAAAATTTGAAAACTAGCACGTAATCCTTCAAGTGAGGAATAACAAAAATGTTTTTCATGAAAACACATGTAAATCACATGACATTAAAACACTCAAAATCCATATAGCACAAATTGTACTCATGAAAACTAAATCACGAGAAAACATTAAATAGGGTGAGTGTACAAGTGTTGTGTGAAACATATCATCATGAAAATGGACATTCAAGCTCGATTGAAATTCCTTTAAAATATGAACACATGAAAAACTAAATCTTCATTACCAAAAGAAATTCATCTAAACGATTTAAACTTCAAGGCATATGTATGTCATGTACAAACTAAGATATACATACATATCCTAAACAAATGAGTCCACAAATGTATATGCATGAAGGCACGTGGCTCAAGGATGTATATGTATAAATGATAGTTTGGACAAGATGGACATATACATGAAGTTAAACAAATAATCAAGAAAAACTAAATTTTCACCAAAACTAATTTCATTTCAAGGTATATGTATGAATTGTCAACACAATAAGTATATATACATATCCCTAAACACATTTGAGTCTATATATATAGATTTGCATGAAAGGCAAATGACTCAAAGGGTATACATGTATATCTTAAGGTTTGGCAAAATAAACATATACATGAAATGAAAACTTATACACATAGGATAAATCCAAAAATAGGAATACAAGTTTAAAATGCATGAATCATCAAAACTAGGCTATACTAGCACATTTAATGGGTACAAACAAGCATCCAAGCACAAACATATATAAAGATTTATTTGTGTCCCATTACATGTGCAAGTATAAATTCTAGTCTTAATGAAAACTAACATCTAAATAAGTAATCAAATCATTAAGCATAAAACGGGATACAAATCAATCATGAGAGACATAAAATGATCATGAAGAACATCCACATGCTATTAGAATCAAGAAATACATAATAGCCTATAAATATCAAAACATGTGGCTAAATTAGAAATCATACAACACAAGATATTTATCAAAACATGAATCATTAAAACAAAAAGTCATAGTCAACCATATGATTTAGCTTGACAAAGACATGTGCATAAGATCTTATGATTAACAAAATAGCTAAAACATAAGGAGAACACAAAATATGGGTCCATACTAAACATGGGTGTCTCAACAACTAATCATGTAAAGCATAAGTCTAATAAACATGGCAAATATCATACTAATCATGAAATAATGAAACATGATTCAATAAGAACAAAAATCATAAACATCCAAATGGTCATAATGCATATGCATGTGCATTAGATCTAGGGCATACATGTTAGTTTAAATAAGGTGAGAACACTAAATATAGGTCCATATAAGACATGGGTGCTCAAGTAACTAAACATGTATAACACTATTCTAATGAGCATGGCATAAGCATAATGAACAATAAACCATAGTATGCTATAAATAGATGAACATGAAAAGCATGCAAATAAAAATGGGAGTTAGAGAATGATACCAAAACCGATGAAGGTGCATCTCTAATTCTCCAAACCACGGTGGTCCTCCCACCAAATCTCCTTGAGAGTGAAGCATCCAAATGGTTCTCTTTAGGCACGGAACGCATCCACTCCAAGGCACCAACACTCTCACGTTTTGCGAGAGCTCCCACCTACATCAAAAAGTATAGAGGTGGTCTTTGGTACCCATTTCTTTGTGGGTCCACGGGGGTTAGTATCCTTTCTAACCCAAACAAGATTAGTTGCTAAATTTTCATGATAGATACGATCATAACAAAACCTAGCAAGATGGCCTTTTCGGCTACAATGTGTACATGTGTACACATGAGCATACGTGTGATGGTGGTGACCGTGGGAAGCACGTGTATGCCGAGAAGGGTGAGCATGCAAAGATGGACCTTGTTTCTTGCGAACCAAGGTTTCCAAACGTGAATGATTCAATGTGCATTGGCTCAAAGTGGAGCCCAAACATTCAACACTCATCTTCAAAGCATTTATATCATTTTCAATGGTGGAAGATAAAGTGTAGCATGCAATAGGTGTGCTATAAGAAGAAGAAGCTATACTAGAATGGCACACATGAGAATCAATATCAAATTTCAAAGATTCATTTTTCTTCAAAACCAAATCCAATTCTTTTGTAATTGAATCAATTTCATTTTTCAAAACAAGGTTATCTTTTAAACAAAATCCAATTTAGAAGATAAAACCTCATTGTTTTTCACAACATCATTACAATCATTTTTGCTTTTCAAAATCTCAATCTCATCAAGGGCAAGGTCTAGTTGAGATCTTAGTGAGTCACGTTCACTAGTGATCTCTTCCTTTTCTTGCAAAACCAATTCAAAATTTGAACACAAATCCTTTAATTCATTTTTCAAAACAAGGTTGTTCTCTTTCAAAAGATTGTGTTTTTCCATAAAATTTTCAAGCTTTTGAGCAAGTTCCAATTTAAAGTTTGAACTTCAAAACAACCATGGCAATAGGAACTAGAGCTATCATCTAATTGAGTGTCCGATTGTACCTCAAGGGAGTTTTTCCCTTGGACCATGAAGCAATGCTCTTCGGACTTTTCTCTCTTAGATCTCCTCATCTTGTTGATAATCCTTGGAAGCTCGGGAGACGTCAATAAGCTCCAAACTGCAAAAGCCGAATCATAACGATCAAACACCGGTAAAAGATGTTCACTAAGAGATGCTCTAAGTGTTCTAAGTGCTAATGCATTAGCCTTTTTATGCTTGCTACTATTAGGGAATGATTCCATAGTGGAGGCTTGATAAACTAGATGTCCTAGTCTTTTCAAATGGCTACTCATATTGGCCTTCCAAACATCAAGTCTAATATGGTCAAACATGGGAGGGCTATCCATGAGAGCAAACTAAATGAGTGCAAATGAACAATGCAAATGAAGATTAGCAAACCAAGATCTCACTCCTACGTGGTTAAACTTAAATATCAGGAGCGCTAGCTCTGATACCAATTGAAAACCAATGTCAAAACATAAAACGTGTGTGTTGTGAACTTGAGCATATTATACTAATCTAATCTTTACAATTAGGATCTAAACACAAACTAAATTAGGGATACCTAAGTCTTCTTGTAAAGCGCCGTCTCCAAGTTGACTCGGTCCAAACCGTGATTCACCAAGCTCGACTCCAATGAGTGCTAGATATCATCTTTGATGCTTAGGCTCTTGAATCGCCTTGTGAAAGCTTCCAAACCATCTTGTTGAAGCTATCACCAACTAATATCTTGGCTAATGATCTGAAATTAAAACATCACAAGATTATTAGTACACATAACTACATGAGTTAATCATCATCAAAACTAGAGTGGAAGGCCTTTGGGCTAACAATATCGAGGCGAAAAGAACAATCTAATTTCGAGTCGTCTAAATTCTCGTCTAAAAAGGAAGGCAACACGGAGAATGGGGGTATTTATTCTAAGATAATGAGTCAATTGGAGCAGCGTCTGGAAGCCCTTACCAACCGGAAAGGCCTCCAAGAAACAGGAGTGATCCGGCCATATCCAGCCGAGTGGGACCTTGTTCCGTACCCTCTTAAGTTCAAAGCTCTGACATTACAGGCTTTTGACGGCAAAGGGTCACCGAACCAACACATCTACTACTTCAAGTCTCAGATAGAAATATAGTAGATAATGATGCCATCTTGGCACGTTTATTCATCAGCACTCTAAAAGGGCTTGCCTTTGAATGGTTCATGAAACTCTCAGAAGGCTCCATCAGAAACTGGGGTGATTTGAAAAAGCTCTTCCTGACACGCTTCTTTGAAGACGACTTGAAAATTACAATGCCCACTCTCCTGGTAACAAAGCAGCGAAAGGGAGAGTCAGTCAAAATAATTGTGGAGAGATTTCAGAATATGGCGCTCCGATGTCCTAGCGGAATGACCCAGGCCACCCTGGTAGAAACATGCCGCCACAATCTACAAACTTCACTTCCAGCCCAAATAGGGGTTGCTGAAAGCTGCACATGGAAGCAATTGGTCCAACAAAGTGAACAGGCTGAAGAAATTATCGCCAGGGTTAGGTAGAAGAAAACAAGTCCCGACCCGAGAAGTCGACAAGGCGCGCGCCAAAAATCTCTTTTTAATCAAAAGAAAAGATACGTTGGCGACAGAAATAAAATCTCCCGTCAAACCTCGCCGGCCAGGGGAGGTGGTTCTTCAAATCAACCACGTACCAACAAGCAGTATTCCTTCAAAGACGAGCATGTCGATTCGTTGTTCAAGTTACTTATCAAGAGCAACAGATTGAAGCTTCCTGAAGGTAGACGTCCTGAAGAAGTCGGCAAGTCCGACAATCCTAACTACTGCATGTATCATAGGATGCTAGGGCACCCCAACAAAAGCTGTTACGTCTTCAAAGATATTCTTCAAGCTCTGATCGATGCGGAAGTGCTAAAGCTCCATCCAGAGCAGAAGAAAGTGACGGCTAATATGACATCCTTTCTTCAGTTTGGAAAACAGCCTCCAGCACCAGCCGGAGTAGTTCCCATCCCGAGAGGGGAACTAAGAATGATCAATACGGACCCACACCATCAGCAGGCGAAAGGTCTTGTACCTATCCCTACACCTCAGGGAGAAATTACGTGGGTTCATCCCGACCTGATGGATGGCCAACAGTGGACTACTGTTACCAACAGAAAGTCCAAAGACAATGTGGTGTGCGCTTCCTCTCGGGAAGCAGAAACTGATGTTCCCTCACTAACCGATTCAGATGAAGAAACAATCATCCTTGCCGCAGAACTCAATAAACCACTCGTGGCAGAGACTTGTTCGGGTCAGTCGTATTTAAAGAAGTATAACGACATGGTGGCAAGTGTTGTCCCAGAGGCCCTTCACTCTAGTTTTGATGATGATTAACTCATGTAGTTATAGTTTACTAATAATCTTGTGATATTTAGTTTCAGATATTTGATCAAGATATTAGTAGGTGATTTTCTTAACTTTAACAAAGGTGTTTTGGAGCTTTTACATGGTGATTCAAGAGCTCGATCGTCAAGTTCACATCTAGCACTCGGTTGGAGTCAAGCTCGGTGGATTACGTTTGGATCGAGTCAACTTGGAGACGGAGTTCTACAAGAAGACATCGGTTTGTTTAGTTAAGATTATGTTTAAATTATTGTAAAGATTAGATAGTGTTGATATGCTCAAGTTCACAATACCACACAAATTTAAAGTTTCATGTTTTGGTTTTTGGTTTAACCGGTTTCGGTTTTTCATATTGTTTTCATGAATAAATAGAATCAAAACAAGTTTACATGGTTTAATGTATATTAGATTTAATCTATATACATCTATGCTTCATCTATTTAGAAAAACTTATTTTGATAGTCTACTTCATGAGTTTGGAGTTCTGTATTTAAACAAAACTTATTTTTAGATTTCATGTCAAAAACATAGATATAATATCTTTAATGTATATTAGATTCTATCCATATACAACATGCTTAAAAGTTGTTTAAATATCATGTTTTTGTATTTACATGTGTTTTGAAAAAATCGGATTTCCATTTCAAAAATCTAAGTTTTGAAAAATACAGTTTTTGGTTTAAGGCAAATTTCTATCTCACAAAAATGTCTCAAATTGTTTAAAATATGTGTTGAATTTTTGTCACACATATTTGTATTTCAAAGATCTAATAAGAACTGATTTTTGTGGAATTTATATGATTTATATGATTTAATTGAAGATAAAAACTCGAGTTTTTAATTCCCATAATAGTCTGACCTGGCTGTCTGCCGGTCGACCGGACCGGTCGACCGTAGCAGAAGTTAGTCGACCGACGTGCACGCAGCTATAGGCTAGTGGGCCGGTCGACCGTCTAGAGAGCTTTGCTCTCTGGAAATGGCCCTGGTCAACCGGCCGGTCGACCAACAGAGAGCTGCTGCTCTCTGTATCTAGTCCCGGTCGATCGGGCGGTCGACCAGAGGCACAACGGTCAGATTTCTGACCGTTGGGCCGGTCAACCGGGCGGTCGACCGGAAGGGTAAAACTGCCCTTTCCTGCTACCAACGAGCAGAATTCTTTTGGGGCTATAAATACCCCATTCCTTAGCTGTTTTAAATAAGAATTTTAAGAGCAAAAATTTTCATCTTCTTAAGTGTTTTAACAGCAAGTTTTAAAAGATTTTTTGGGTTCAAAAGATCTATCTTCATTTGTTTTAAAGAGTTGAAAAAAATCAAGAAAAAGAGAAGTCTTTGGGATTGATTTTTTATCTTCATTTTTATATCTATTCTAGAAGTTTTCCTAAGAGTTTTTCTTTGTGTTTTTTATTTTCAAACTCTTTATTTTCTCACACTTGAGTTTATCTATCTATCCTATCTCTTAGGATCTATTTTGTGGGAAAAATTGGATTGTGATTTTTGATACCACCAAGTTATAAATCTTCCATACTTTGTGATACCCTCTAGTGAGAGGTGATTGTGTTGATATCCCTCTAGTGAGAGGTGATTGTGGAAGTGGTGTTTGTATCCCTCTAAGTATAGAGGTGATTGTGGTTGTGTGGCTAAGTACCTTATCCCTCAAGTATGAGGTTGATAGTTGTTTGGCTTTGTGCCTTGCCTCTAAGTGTAAAGGTTGTATTTTGTTGAGAGAGGAGTTGTGTATTCTCAAATTGTATTTGCCCAAATCCTCAGTGGAGGTTCCCTATGTGGGAAGTCCTGTGTGGACGCTATAGTAGAAATCCTTCTGTGTGAAGGCGGGGACGTAGAGTTGTGTGCTCGAACCTCGAAACATATCCTTGTGTTTGCGTTTGATCCACTATCTCTTACTCTCTCTCTCTTTTATATTGTACCTTGCATCATTCATATTGCTCATTCATACTTATATGTTTGGTATTGTTGTTTGTGTGTTATACTTGTGTTAAACTAAGAGAGCTTCATATAGCACCTCAACTCTTATTCAGAGGAATCAAGAGGAGTTAGTCCAGAGCCCTTCACCGAGAATTTTGCTACATTCTTTGGTTACACTAAGTGTGTTGCATTAAGTTTTAATTCCGCATTATTTGTCATTAGATTAGCCTTACACCTATTCACCCCCAGGTATACTTTCAATTGGTATCAGAGCCTAGGCTCCTGATATTAGGTTTAACCACCTAGGAGTGAGATCTTGATTTTGCTAGTCTAGTTTTTGCATTTGCATATACTTGTTTACACACTCATGGACTTCATGACCCCTCCTATGTATGATACTTCCAACATTGATATTTGAAAAGTTAGGATGTCCATGTACCTAAAAACTCTAGGCTTGCATGTTTTCCTTGCCGCTACCAAGAAATCCTATCTTGGTAATAGCAAGCATATAGAGGCCAATGTACAAGCCCTAACGGCACTTAGAAGCACGCTCAATAAAGAATATTTGTGTTTAGTTTCTCATTGTGATTCCGCCTTTACAGTGTGAAACACGTTGACCTCTACCGCGCTCCAAATGACGAATCATGTGTAGATGGAATCTAGTGGAGGAGAATCCGAACAACATTGCTATATGGTCCAAGGGAATGACTCCCTGAGATAAATTCAGAAACTCAACTAGATGATTGTGCTAGTTCTTCCGGCGATGATTTAGTTGATGCCGATGCTTTAAATGAAGAACTATCCATTGTTTGTGAAAAATTGCTAGAAAAATATAAAGTTTAAAAAAGAAAAGTTTTGAACTTAACAAAGAAAATAAGGATTTGTGTTCGAAACTTGATTTGACTTTGCAAGAGAAGGTTGAGATTTCAAATGAACGCGACTCTTTGAAATCCCAACTTGAACTTGCCCTTAATGAAAACAAAATTTTTAAATATAAAAATGATTGTGAAATTGTTTTGAAGAAAAATGAAGTTCTATCTTCAAACTTGATTTTGTTATAAAAGAAAATGAATCTTTGAAAACAAAATTATTTCTATTTTAAAAGAATTGAATTTGGTTTCTAAGAAAAACATTTCTTTGAAAAATGATATTGATACACATGTTTGCCATGCTAGTATAGCTTCACCTCCTATTGCATGCTCCACCTCTTCGTCTATAATTGAAAATGATATTTGTTTGCTAAAGAAGAGTTTTGATTGTTTGGGCTCCACTTTGAGCCAATGTGCCATGAACTACACACGTTTGAAATTTATGTTTTCGAAAGAAACAAGTTCCACCTATGCATGCACACCATACACGGCATACACATGCTCCTCACGTTCACACTCATAACACTATGTATGCTCATGTGTACACATGTACACATTGTGGACGTAAGGGCCACCTTGCTAAGTTTTGTTATGATAGAGTACATGATGTAAATTTAGCAAATAGATTTGTTTGGGTTAGGAAAGGTGCTAACCCCCATGGACCCAATAGAGTTTGGGTACCAAAGACCACTCCTATTGTATTTGATATAGGTGTGGGCTCTCACTCGACGTGAGAGTATTGGTGCCGTGAGGTGGATGCGTTCCGAGCTTAATGGTGACTATTTTGGATGCATCACTTTCAAGGGAAGTTTGATGGGAGGATCACCTTAGTTTGGAGCCTAGAGATTTGCCCTCACGATTTTTGGTAACGATCTCTAAAACTCTCATTTAGTTTACATGCCTTCATAATTAATTTTTGGCATGTTTTGATATTTCATGATTATTATGTTAAATGTCATGAAATTTAGATTAGTGATATACATGTATAGTATTTGAGATACATCCATGTTCATATAGATTATTACTTCTGTATTCTCACTATAGTTTAACTATTGTGTATATCATGAATCTAAGACATGTGCATTTACATAACGATCCTATTGATTTATGTTTTGTTTAATGCTTCCTGATTTGATTACATGTTTAGATGTATTTTTTATTAAAACTTGTGTATATACTTATACAACTAGTAAACCACAAATAGATTATTATATGTTTGTGCGTAAATGCTTATTTGTACTCATTAGATGTACTTGTATAGCCTAGTTTTAATGATTCATACATTTTAACTTGTATTCCCTATTTTTGGACATATTTTTGAGATGATATGTTTTAACTTTATGTATATGTTAATTTTGTCAAAACTATTATATATACATGTATAACCTTGAGTCATTTGTCTTTCATGCAAAATCTCTTTATAGACTCAAATTGTGTTTGAATATGGATGTATACTTCTAGTTTAGACAAAACATACATATGCCTTGGAGTTAGTATTGTTTAATGAAAATTAGATTTTGAAGATTTTCATTTTGTTTAAGGAATTTCATATTGAGCTTAAATGTCTTATCCCATGAATTTGTGATTACATGATTCTTACACTCACATTATTTGACGTTTTCTCATGACTTTATTTTCATGAGTATGATATGTGCTTTATTGACTTTGAGTGTCATTGGTTGAGTGATTTTCATGTTTCATAGATATGTTATGTTTTATTCATTTCTTGAAGGATTTCGTACTAGTTTACAAGTTTATCATTAAACTAGTTGTGTATTCTTCACGTGGTAGAGTTTAAAATTTGTTTAAACTATTTTCAAACTTATTTTTGAAAACCCCTACCAACGCTAAGGGTGATTGAATGGGCGACCATGTCTTGTATGTTCAAATTGAAAATCATTTTAACATGTGCATGATAGGGTGGAAGGTATGAGTTATACACTTGATTTTCATTGTGTTTTCAATTGGTATCACAATTGATACTTATTTTGTATACTCATATTTGTTTCTATATATGTATGCTTTAACTTCAAATAGTATCAATTTCGATTGGTATTTAATTTTCCATATATATATATATGTTTTGATTGTGCGTACTATATCTTTATATCTTTAAGCACAAATTTTGCTATGCTAAGCTTGATTTAGTTATTAATGACAATTATTTTTCAAATTGATATCTTATACAAGCTTATGTATTGTTTTCATTTGTATTTCATAAAGGGAGAGAAAATTCATGTTTCAATCGGTTTTGTTTACTATTGGTATCTTACTCCCACTCTTTATGTTGAAAAATGATATCTTAGTTTTCATTTGGTTTCTTACACTCCTAATGAAAATTATTTTCAATTGGTATATGTTTCATTTTCAATATTGGTATCAAGAATCTTAAATTGATATTATTCTCTATTTGGTATCTCTATTGCAAAATGATTTTAGTGTTTAACCAAAAAGATTGGTTTATGTTTTTCAATTGGTATCAAAAGTGTAAAATATTTTCAATTGGTACAAATTTTTAAAATTAGTATCAAGATTTCTGAATTTGTACCAATTGAAAATATTTTACACTTTTGATGCCAATTGAAAAGGGGGAGATTGTTGAACTTGATACTATCAAAAATTTTGATACCAATTGAAAGATATAACTTTAATCCATGCATATATAACTCCATGAGTTTTGTCATCATCAAAAAAGGGGAGATTGTTGGCCCAGAGGCCCTTCACTCTAGTTTTGATGATGATTAACTCATGCAGTTATAGTTTACTAATAATCTTGTGATATTTAATTTCATATATTTGATCAAGATATTAGTAGGTGATTAGCTTCAACAAAGGTGTTTTGGAGCTTTCACATGGTGATTCAAGAGCTCGAGCGTCAAGTTCACATCTAGCACTCAGTTGGAGTCAAGCTCGGTGGATCACGTTTGGATCGAGTCAACTTGGAGACGGAGTTCTACAAGAAGACATCGATTTGTTTAGTTAAGTTATGTTTAGATCATTGTAAATATTAGATAGTATTGATATGCTCAAGGTCACAATACATACACAAGTTTAAAGTTTCATGTTTTGATTTTTGGTTTAACCGGTTTCGATTTTTCACATTGTTTTTATGAATAGATAGAATCAAAACAATTTTACATGGTTTAATGTATATTAGATTTGATCTATATACATCTATACTTCATCTATTTAGAAAAACTTATTTTGATAGTCTACTTCATGAGTTTGGAGTTTTGTATTTAAACAAAACTTATTTTTGGATTTCATGTCAAAAACATAGATATAATATCTTTCATGTATATTGGATTCTATCCATATACAACATACTTAAAAGTTGTTTAAATATCATGTTTTTGTATTTATATATGTTTTGGAAAAATCGGATTTCATTTAAAATTTTAAGTTTTGGAAAATACAGTTTTAGGTTTAAGGCAAATTTTCTATTCACAAAAATAGTTCAAATTGTTTAAAATATGTGTTGAATTTTTATCACACATATTTGTATTTCAAAGATCTAATAAGAACTGATTTTTGTGGAATTTATATGATTTTATGGGATTTAATTGAAGATAAAAACCCGAGTTTTAATCCCCATAATAGTCTGACCTGGTTGTCTGCCGGTCGACCGGACCGGTCGACCGTAGCAGAAGTCGATCGACCAGTCCGGTCGACCGATGTGCACAGACGTGCACGTAGCCATGGGCTGGTGGGTCGGTCGATCGGACGGTCGACCGTCCAGAGAGCTCTGCTATCTAGAAATGTCCCGGTCGACCGGCCAGTCGACCGGCATAGAGCTGCTGCTCTCTGTATCCAGTCTCGGTCGATCGGGCGGTAGACCGGAGTCACAACGGTCAGATTTCTGACCGTTGGGCCGGTCGACCGGGCGGTCGACCGGAAAGGCAAAACTGCCCTTTCTTGCTGCCAATGAGCAGAATTCTTTTGAGGCTATAAATACCCCATTCCTTGGCTGTTTTAAATAAGAATTTTAAGAGCAAAAATTTTCATCTTCTTAAGTGTTTTAACAGTAAGTTTTAAAAGATTTTTTGGGTTCAAAAGATCTATCTTCATTTGTTTTAAAGAGTTGGAAAAATCAAGAAAAGGAGAAGTCTTTGGGATTGATTTTTGATCTTCATTTTTATATCTATTCTAGAAGTTTTCCAAGAGTTTTTGTTTGTGTTTTTGATCTCCAAACTCTTTATTTTCTCACACTTGAGCTTATCTATCTATCCTATCTCTTAGGATCTATTTTGTGAGAAAAATTGGTTTGTGATTTTTGATACCACCAAGTTGTAAACCTTCTATACTTTGTGATATCCCTCTAGTGAGAGGTGATTGTGTTGATATCCCTCTAGTGAGAGGTGATTATGGAAGTGGTGTTTGTATCCCTCTAAGTGTAGAGGTGATTGTGGTTGTGTGGCTAAGTGCCTTATCCCTCAAGTATGAGGTTGATAGTTGTTTGGCTTTGTGCCTTACCTCTAAGTGTAAAGGTTATATTTTATTGAGAGAGAAGTTGTGTACTCCTAAATTGTATTTGCCCAAATCCTCAGTGGAGGTTCCCTATGTGAGAAGTTCTGTGTGGACACTATAGTGAAAATCCTTCTGTGTGAAGGCGGGGACATAGAGCTGTGTGCTCGAACCTTAAAACATATCCTTATGTTTGCGTTTGATCCACTATCTCTTACTCTCTCTTTTTTATATTGTACCTTGCATCATTCATATTGCTCATTCATACTTATATGCTTGGTATTGTTGTTTGTGTGCCATACTTGTGTTAAACCAAGAGAGCTTCATATAGCACCTCAACTCTTATTCAGAGGAATCAAGAGGAGTTAGTCTAGAGCCCTTCACCGGAAATTCAGCTACACTCTTTAGTTACACTAAGTGTGTTGCATTAAGTTTTTAATTCCGCATTATTTGTCATTAGATTAGCCTTACACCCATTCATCCCCCCTCTAGGTGTACTTTCAGCAAGCTCTCCTAAACCTACTACAGAGCCAACCAAACCCTCCGTAAAGCAACCGGTGGAGAAGCAGAAAAAGCTTCGGTTTTCCAAGGCTCTCCCAAAGGACAACGCGAAAAGATCCACAACACCTTACCGTTTTGACGTCTTGGCTCAACTGGCCAATAGCCCGGCCAGGATCACCCTCTACGAGCTCCTGAGACTATCAAAGTCAACAAGAGAAGCGCTGAAGGAAGCCCTACCTAATACTAAGGTTTTATGGCCCAGATCCCGACTGGATCACAGGAGGAAGATGAAGAGGACTGCCTCCATGCCTCCCAAAATGCTCCCTGCATCACCTTCACGTCAGATGACATGCAGGTCAAGGAGAAACATGATCGACCCCTGTACTTCACAGGGTACATTGGATCGTCTGAAGTGAGCCGCATTCAGGTAGATCCAGGATCCGCGTTGAGCATCATGCCTCACCGGGTCATGCAGCACTTAGGGATCCCCACCCACCGATTGAGCGCCACCCAGACTACCATCCATGGTTTCAACGCCAATGGTACGCTCCCAATGGGGAAGATCAAGCTCAAATGCCAGATCGGGGACCTAAGATCTGAAGTGACATACTACGTAATCGACGCCAACACTTCGTACAATTTGCTGCTCGGATGACCGTGGATTAATCGTAATTCCATCGTCCCATCCACTCTCCATCAAGTCATGAAGTACATCGACAGAAGTGGGAAAGTCTGAACTTTGATTGCCGAAAGGCATCCGGTCAAGGGAGCAGAGAACTATTTCACAGACTCCCTCTTGTACCAAAACTCTCTGGAGACGAACAAGAAACAACAGCCAGAGGAACCAGACTCTGGTAATGAAGCTAACACGGAGCCAGAGGAGTGCATGTGGGAATTAAATCCACTTGTAACGAGCATTAATAAGCTTGATGTTAATAACACCACCGACGATGTAGGTGAGTGGTACATTAATGAAGAGTTGAATTTGGCTTACTTTTCTGTGTTTACTTCTGATTCAGTGTCATCAGACACTAGTACAGAGGTGGATAATGTCCCCTGATCGGCAATGGATGCTCTGACATCATTGCATGTACCAATGAGGTCATCCCTCAAAACGTACCAAGATGTCGGTGATGCGCAGGAATCAGTATTCATGGTCCTAACAAAACGCAAAGGCTAAAGACCAATTCTTTCAGAAGAATTAAGTCTGAATTGATGTCTCGTGAAGACTCAGAAAGCGAAAATGAATCTCCTCAGTTCTTTCATTATGAGCCAATGTACTCAGGATGATGGAGGGCATGGGGTATGATCTAATAAAGAGTCCTGGTTTGAACTTTAGCAAAAGAAGAAGAACACTACTTTGATCTTTCGTTCCGAAAGGGAAGACTCCTGACTATTACCATTGAACTCGTAGGGGTTTGGTCTATGTGTCAACTCTAATTCCGTCAGCCTCTGAGTCTGAAGAGTCATTATACCATAATTACTCATCGGGCACGTCATCATGGGAATCGGATGCTAGTATCGGCAATATCTTTAGAGAACTTTCAGTAAACATGGTTTCAACAATCCACCTGAAAGACAAAGATGAAGAAACGATCCAGTCTGATACAGATCCTTGGATCAAACACCTAAATACTCTCTAGGATATTCGCTTCGAACAACGCGAACCACCTACGGAAGATAAGATCACCCAGATTAATCTGGGAGATGAGGCTAGTCCTAAGCCCATCTTTATAAGCGAAAGCCTATCACCCTCCGAGAAAGAAGATCTAATATCTCTTGTGCAAGAGTATATAGATGTCTTCGCTTGAAATTACGAGGATATGCCTGGGCTTGATCCTCGAGTGGCTATGCATCGCCTTAACATTAATTCAGACTTGAAGCCAGTCAAACAGCAGCAGCGACGGTTCCGTCCAGAAATAATGGAAACAATCTAGATGGAAGTCAAAAAGCTTATAGACTCTGGCTTCATTAGGGAGGAGCAACACCCTGATTGGGTAGCCAATATCGTCCCCATTACTAAGAAAAATGGGAAGATCTAGATTTGCATCGATTTTTGAGATCTAAATGAAGCCTGTCCTAAAGACGAATTCCCTCTCCCAATCACGGATGTCATAATTGACAATACGTGCGGGTTTGAGCGAATGTCCGTTATGGATGGATTCTCAGGGTACAATCAAATCAAGATGTACCCTGATGACGAAAAGCACACATCTTTCAGGACACCACTAGGGGTATATTGTTATACTGTCATACCCTTCGGACTGAAGAACGCAGGGGCAACGTATCAGAGAGCTATGAATGCAATTTTCCACGAGCACATGCGTAAAACAGTGGAATGCTACGTTGACGATATTGCAGTGAAAAATCGCACCAAGGGCGACAACATAGCCGATCTGAAGACAGTTTTTGAAATCATGCAGTCACATCAGTTGAAGATGAACCCCACCAAATCTTTCCTGGGGGTAGCTAACGGTAAATTCCTAGGGTTTGTGGTGACATCCAAAGGAATTCACCTAGACCCAGAAAAAGTCCGTGCCGTCTGAGAGATGCAACCTCCAAGGAATCTCAGGGAGTTTAGAGGATTGTAAGGGCGACTAGCATACATCCGGAGGTTTATCTCAAATCTCTCTGGAAGATGCCAACCCTTCACCAAATTGATGAAAAAGGGCGTCTCATTCATTTGGGACGATGCTTGCCAATAAGAGTTCGAGGAAATCAAACGATACCTCACACAACCACCTGTCCTTACAACTCCGGTGTCAGAAAAACCTTTTCTGATATACGTTCGAACGATGGATCATTCTTTAGGAGCTTTGCTAGCCCAGAATGATGATCAGGGACACGAGCAGGCAATCTACTATCTGAGCAGGACCATGATCGGAGCCGAACATTAGTATAACCCGATCGAAAAGGAATGTTTGGCGTTGGTGTTCGCCGTCTAGAATATGCGACACTACTTGGTGGGCCAGACTATAAATGTTATATCAAAAGTCAACCCTTTAAGGTTGCTTATGACGAAGCCATCGTCGCTAAATGGTCGACTGGCAAAATGGGCCATACTGCTCTCCCAATATGAGATGCGCTTTCTACCGCAAAAAGTCGTGAAAGGACAAGCTGTGGTAGATTTTCTGGCTGAATATTCAGATCCAAGAGTGACCGAACTTTACGAGGATCTCCCAGACGAGGTGTTGAAGTTTGTCAGACCCAGACGTCTTTCGAAAGACAGATATGGCAGCTCTTCTTCGACGGTGCATCAAGAACAGGCCCACGAGGGCATGTCGTAGCAGGAGTGGGGGTAGTACCAGTCTCTCCACAAAACTACGTGATCCCTCGTGCATTCTCATTAACCGAGCCATGCTCTAACAATGTAGCGGAATACAATGCCCTCTTGATTGGAATGCAAATCACCGATGAGATTGACGTTAAAAATCTTGAAGCATACGGTGACTCTAAACTCATCGTTAACCAAGTTCGCGGAGAGTATGAAGTCAGGCATGAAGACTTAATACCCTATTTCAATGCAACTATCTCTATGACCGAAAAGTTTGGAAACTTTATATCGACCATGTACCACGCACGCCAGCAAAATGCGCACGCAGATGCACTGGCATCTCTCGCTGCCTCCTTAGCCCTTCTAGCTGGAGTAGTAGAGAAAATACTTGTCTACAGCCACGACTTGTATTGCCCAAGAGCCGCTTTTGAAGATCACCAAAAGCCGACAGGAGACTGTCAAGCCAAAGAAGCTTTAGAGACTTCAACAGGTCCAGAACTCATTCCAGTACATCGGCTATGTCTTGTATGGCATTCTACCTAATGATCACAAAGAGGCGGCTGCCATTAGAAGGAAAGCCCCTAAATTCTACTATAATGTGATCACGCAAACACTGTATCGCCGATCGCATGACAGGATCCTCCTCCGCTACCTGTCACAAAAGAAGTCACAGGAAGTACTCAAAGAAGCGCACGATGGCATGTGTGGAGCTCATCAGCCCGGTCCGAAGCTCGGAGATCGACCCCGAAGGCTGGGATATTATTGGCCTACGATGATTCCGGACGCCATCACTTACGCCAAACGATGCCACGCTTGTCAAGTCCATGGCGATTTCATCCATCAAGCACCAGGATATCTTCGCTCTACAACCTCAACCTGGCAATTTGAGATATAGGGAATGGACGTGGTCGGCCCTATCTGCCCACCTTCATCCAAGGGACATCTGTTCATCTTAACTATAATCGATTACTTCTCTAAATGGGCTGAAGCTATTCCCTTGAGGGAGGTAAAGCATCTGACGTGATCAAATTTGTTAAACACCACGTCATTTACCGCTTTGGTGTGTCACGACGGATCATTCATGACAATGGGTCCCAGTTCGTCAGCCAAGCTTTTCAAAAGTTCTGCAACAAGTTCAGAATTCAGAGGTGTCCTCAATGGCATACTACCCAGCCGCTAATGGTCTCGCAAAAGTTTTCAACAAGACTATTGGAAAGCTTCTCAAAAAATTTGTTTCGAAAAGCCAACGTGACTGGGACGACAAATTAGGTGAATGCTTATGGGCTTATCGCACGACGGTTCGAACCCTGACGAAGGCTACACCTTTCTCCTTGGTGTATAGGTGTGAAGCTGTACTCCTATTAGAAATCCAAATCCCATCTATACATGTTGCCTTGACAGCAGAGATGACAAATGAGGAGAAGTATCGACTGCGACTCAAAGAACTGGAGGCTTTAGACGATAAACGCCTGAAAGCTCAATAGCAAATCGAGCTCTATCAAGCTCGAATTACCAGAGCCTTCAACAAGAAAGTCAAGGAGCGAACTTTCAAGAAAGGCGACCTTATCCTAGCTGTTAGAAGACCTATGTGAAAAACACCTAGAGGGGGGTGAATAGGTGTAAGTGCTAATCTAGAACTAAATGCAAAACTAAGTGCGCTAAATGCGGAAGCTAATGCAAATCTTGCACAAATTTAATACAACACAACAAGTGTAGCCGAATTTCCCGTGAAGGGCTCTGGACTAACTCCTCTTGATTCCCCTTGAATGGGTTGAGGTGCTATGTGAAGCTCTTGTTGGTTAAGTATAAGTTAGGCACACACACAAGCAAGCCAAGCAAATAAGGATGAATAGCAATAAGAATATATGCAAGGCAACACAAGCAAATAGATATGTATGATATGAATTATGCTCAACACAAGCAAATATGATATGATGTTATGTATGATGCTTTGCACAAATAAATGAGAGAGAGAGTTGAGAGATATTGGATCAAACGCAAACACACGAATATGTTTCGAGGTTCGAGCCCCTAGCTCTACATCCCCGCCTACACCACCGTGTAGGATTTCCAATCCACTATAGGAGTACCGAACTCCTCTCTCAATCCTTACAAAGCCACCGAGGCTATACAACCACAATCCACCTCTACCGAAGAGGGATAAGGCCCGTAGCCAATACAAACACAATCACCTCTACCGAAGAGGGATCCAACCACAATACCACTCCGATCAACCTCTACCAAAGAGGGATACAACAAAAGCAAGGAGGGTTTACAACTTAGAGGCTTAACCTCAAGCACTTCTCTTTTTCTCTTTTCCACAAAACAAAGATCCTAATAGATTAGGATAGTATGATAGCTCAAGTGTGGAAACTAGGTGTTTTTAGAAACAAGCAACAAAGAAAAAACTACTTGGGAAATCTCTTGAAGATGATAGAAAGTGAAATCCAATTCAATATCCCAAAAGCCTAATTTTCTTTGATTTTCCAAAAACCCAAAACAATAAAGATGAAATCTTTTTAGCACAAAAACTATTTTGAAAACTTGTTTAAACACTAGAGAAACACTGAAATTTTTCTTCTTGAAAACCTTGACAAAACAGCCAAAGAGATGGGGTATTTATAGCCCCCAAACAAAACTAGCCGTTAGAGCTGAGCTGGCAGCTCTGACAGGCAACGGTCGACCGGCCCGGTCGACCGCCAACGGTCGAAAATATGACCGTTGGGCAACTGCGATCGACCGGCCCGGTCGACCGAAACAAACAGAGAGCACTGTAAGTGCCCCGGTCGACCCGAGCGGTCGACCGTCCCAGTGCTTCCAAACGTGCACAGATTTGTGCACGTCGGTCGACCGGCCCAGTCGACCGACTCCTCCCCTAGTCGACTAGTCAGAGGATCAAGTCGACTTGGTTGAAGCCTGGAACAACAACTTGGGTCAGAAAAACATGTTAAAATATTTTCTAAAAATCTTTTAACACTTCTAAAAATCACCAAAAATAATTTTATCATTTTATATGGAAACACAAACTTGTGATAAAAATTTCAAGACATATATCAATCATATCAATTCATTTTTGAGTCTTTGCAAATTTTATCAAAAACAAAACTTGTATTTTTATCAAACTTGATTTTTCAACACATGAATAGGGATATCAAAATAAGTTTGTCTAGCAAGTTAAACCATGTATGTATATCTAGAATACATCTAATATACATAGAAATAAAGTAAACTTGTTTTGATCTACTATTCATGAAAGCCAAATCCAAAACATGAAAACGTGTGTGTTGTGCACTTGAGCATATCAACTATACTAAACTTTACAAATGGATCTAAAACACACTATCTAAACTATGGATACCTAAGTCTTCTTGATGATCTTCATCTTCAAGTAGATTTGCTCCAAAACTCCATCCATGGGCTAGGCAATGTATGATCTTGAAGCTTTGGCCCTGGAATCATCATGAAAAGCTTCTAAACTCCTTGTTGAAGCTAATCACCAACTAATATCTTGGTTAATGATCTGAAACTTAAACAACACAAGATTATTAGTAAACATAACTACATGAGTTAATCATCATCAAAACTAGGGTGGAAGGCCTTTGGGCCAACAATCTCCCCCTTTTTGATGATGACAAAACTCATGGAGTTATATATGCATGGATTAAAGTTAAGCTTCAAAGCAGCTCCCCCTTAACTCATGCATAAACAAATAAAAATATATGACAATGAAGCTCAAAAATATGTATGCAAATGTATGACATGTATGCAAATACAACATGTCAAATAATCATAAAAGTCATCAAGTTCTTATCTCCATACATTTGCAAAATAAAACATATATGCATATCTATTGTTTATTTGTTAAGCATAAGACAACTAAACACAAGTATGCATATAAACATGTATGCATCAACATGCATGAAACATATTCTAGAAGCTCTAGATACCAATTAAATTAATAAAACATTAACAAAACACTAGATGCTCTAGATACCAATAAAACTTAAAACTTACCAATAAAACTTAATATATGCAAAAACATAAGTAAGCATATATAAACCACAAATTATTCTCCCCCTTTTTGTCAATCATCAATAAAGGGGTAAACAAAGTAAAATCAAATCAAACAAATTTTTCTCCCCCTTTTTGTCAAACAAAAAGATTAAGAAGGGGTTAAACAATCCAAACAATAAAATGAAGGGTAAAAATTTTTCTCTCCTTTTAAGTCAATCAAACAATAAAACAATGTTCTCTCCCTTTTGTCTAAAACAAAAACAAGGTCAATAAGGGGTGACTATAAACAACATGATATCAATAGATAAATATGTCAATGAAGCATCTTGATATCAATTGAAAATAAACAAAGATCAATAAATGTTATATGCTATATACATTCATGAAGAGGAAGACGCTAAGTTAGCTTCCCTACACATATGCATTACATGAAGGAGGGATGTTAAGCCCTATTCACATAACACACATTATGTAATACATAAGAGGAGATGTGAAGCTCCCCCTACACACGTGTACCACATAAAGAAGAGATGTTAAGCTCTTCAATACACAATACACTCAACATGAATCTATATGCATATAGTCAATACAAACCAAAACTTTTGTATTTTTCTTGAAAAACAATTTTTAGATACCAATTTTAAGTAAAAACACATGAAACATCTTGATATCAATTGAAATTAAACATAATAAATTTGAATGTCTAAACAAATTTTGATACCAATTGTAAATGATTTTCATATTAAACATATGATACCAATATGAAATTTTCAATCATAAAGTAAGGGAGTGGGAAACAAATACCAATTGAAGAATCACCAATTGAAAGACAAAATTAAATTTTCTCCCCCTTTATGAAATACCAACTAAAAAGATGCATGGGCTTGATACCAATTTAAAAGTAATCAATTGAAACAAAATTGAAGCTCAAGCACTAGCATAAACAACATTTTGTGAAAAATTTATATCTTAAGTACAAGTATATGTGTATGAAGTAGAATGAGTACCAATCACTAATAAATGATACCAATTGAAAATATACATACACAATAAACATATGAGTATACACAAAGATCAAAATGATACCAATTGAAAGATTTCAATGATACCAATTGACATAACGATAAAAGTATGGTATAACTCATATAATCTACCACCCAATCAAGGTTCAAGTTTTAAATGATTTTCATTTTATAGCATACATGACCATGATCTCCCTTCCAACCTCCCATAGATGGTAGGGTTTTCAAAAAATAGATTTGAAAATGTAGTTTTGTTTGAAAAACACTACCAAATTGAAGAATACGAACTAGTCAAAATGAAAACTTGTTAACTAGTGCGAAATCCTTCAAGTAAGGAATAAACTAAAATAATTTTCATAAAACATGAAATCCACATGATAATCAACACTCTAATTCACTTAGGCATAAATATGACTCATGAATACACAACATGAGCAAGCAATAAATGTGAGTGTACAAATAAAGTGTGAATATCATAATCATGAAAATATTTAATTAAGCTCAATTATTCCTTAAATATTGAAAACATGAAAATCATCAAAGCTTATTTAATCTTCAAGGCATATGTATGTCTAATACAAACTAAAGTATACATACATATCCAAAACACAACGAGTCTACAAAATATATGCATTAAGGCACGTGGCTCAAAAAAAAGGATAAACATGTATATCTAATGCTTTGGACAAGATAGACATATACATGAAGTTAAACAATTAAACACAAAATCAAGAAATTCTTCACTAAAACAAATTTCATTTCATGGTATATGTATGAATTGTCAACACAATAAGTATACATACATATCCCTAAACACAATTGAGTCTATATATATAGATTTGCATGAAAGGCAAATGACTCAAGGGGTATACATGTATATCTTAAAGTTTGGCAATACAACCATATACATGAAGTGAAAACTCACAATCATAAAACAAATCCAAAATGGGAATACAAGTTTAAAATGTATGAATCATCAAAACTAGACTATACTAGCACATCTAATGGGTTCAAATAATCATTCAAGCCCAAACATATATAGATTTATTTGTGGCCCACTATATGTATAAGTATAAATCCTAGTCTTAATGAAAACTAACATCTAAACAAGTAATCTTAACATGAAGCATCAAAAACAAGATAAAACTCATCATGATAAAACTAAGACATGATTACTATGTAAATTCACATGTATTAGATTCATGATGTACATTATAGCTTAAACAATAGTGAGAACACTAAGTATGGGTTCACATAAGCATGTGTGTCTCAAATATTATACATGTATGTCAAGGATCTAATAAACATGGTAATTACACACTAATCCATAGACATCAAAAACATGCTATAAACAATGAAATGGAAAGCATGTAAACAATAAATGGGAGTAAAGGATTGTTACCAAAACCGAAGAAGCAACTCTCCTTGTCTCCAAAACATGGTGGTCCTCTCCACCAAATCTTCCCTTGAAGGTGATGCATCCAATTGATTTCCTTTAAGTCCGGAACGCATCCACTCCAAGTGTCATCACTCTCACGTCATGTAAGAGCCCACACCTACATCAAAAATAATAGGAGGGGTGGTCTTTGGTGCCCATACTCTTTTGGGTCCATAGGGGTTAGTCCGTTCTCTAACCCAAACAAACTTCTTTACTAAATTCTCAACATGTAAACGATCACAGCAAAATTTAGCAAGATGACCTTTTCGGCCACAATGTGTACATGTGTACACATGAGCATACATGTGGTGATGGTGTCCGTGTGGAGCATGTGTATGCCGTGGAGGGTGTGCATGCATAAAAAATGGAACTTGTTTCTTTCGAACCAAAGTTTCCAAGCGTGTATGGTTCATGGCACATTGGCTCATAGTGGAGCCCAAACAATCTACTCTCTTCTTTAACATACAAATATCATCATTAATCTTAGAAGAAGAGGTACATGCATTAGGTAGACTAGATGAAGAAGCTACACTAGCATGGCAAACATGTTCATCAATCTTATTTTTAAAACAACATTTTTCTTTAAACCTACATCTAAATCATTTGAAATAGAAATAATTTTATTTTTCAAAGCAACATTCTCTTTTAAAACAAAATCAATTTTTGAAGACAAATTTTCATTTTTCTCCAAAATAGCATGGCAATCATTTTTATTTTTCAAAAAGTTATTTTCTTTAAGTGCAAGATCAAGTTGAGATTTTAATGAATCCCTCTCATTAGCAATCTCCTCTTTCTCTTGCAAAACAACATCAAGTCTAGAATGTAAACTCTTATTTTCTTTTTCAATTTCTAGACTTTTCTTTTTCAACAAATTATATTTTTCTATTAATTTTCACAAACAATAGAAAGTTCTTCATTTAAGGCATGGGGATCAACATAATCATTTGAAGAACTAGCACAATCATCATTATCTAGGTGGGGTTCCGAATGTACCTCAAGGGAGTCATTCCCTTGGACCATGAAGCATTATTGTGGTTCGGATTCTCCACTAGATTCCTCTTCTTGTTGGATTTGGACTTGAAGCTTGGAGGTGTTGGTGGTTGTCAATTTGTTCCACATTACAAAAGCGGAATCAAAGTTAGAAACACACATAAGATAATCTTTAGGTAATGTGCTTCTAATGGCCTCTAGGGCTTGTGCATTGGTCCCTATATGATTGCTATCACTAAGGAAGGATTCCTTGGTAATGGCAAGATAAACTTTATGACCTAGGGTTTGTAAACAAACAGTCATCCTAATCTTCCAAACATGAATGTTGGAAGGGTCATACATAGGTGGGGTCATGAAGGCCATGGTAAACTATATGTGTGCAAACAAGCAAATGCAAACAAAAGATTAGCAAGCAAATGGATCTCACTCCTAGGATGTTAAGCCTAAGTATCAGGAGCACTAGCTCTGATACCAATTGAAAAACACCTAGAGGGGGGGTGAATAGGTGTAAGTGCTAATCTAGAACTAAATGCAAAACTAAGTGCGCTAAATGGGGAAGCTAATGCAAATCTTGCACAAACTTAATACAACACAACAAGTGTAGCCGAATTCCCCGTGAAGGGCTCTGGACTAACTCCTCTTGATTCCCCTTGAATGGGTTGAGGTGCTATGTGAAGCTCTTGTTGGTTAAGTATAAGTTAGGCACACACACAAGCAAGCCAAGCAAATAAGGATGAATAGCAATAAGAATATATGCAAGGCAACACAAGCAAATAGATATGTATGATATGAATTATGCTCAACACAAGCAAATATGATATGATGTTATGTATGATGCTTTGCACAAATAAATGAGAGAGAGAGTTGAGAGATATTGGATCAAACGCAAACACACGAATATGTTTCGAGGTTCGAGCCCCTAGCTCTACATCCCCGCCTACACCACCGTGTAGGATTTCCAATCCACTATAGGAGTACCGAACTCCTCTCTCAATCCTTACAAAGCCACCGAGGCTATACAACCACAATCCACCTCTACCGAAGAGGGATAAGGCCCGTAACCAATACAAACACAATCACCTCTACCGAAGAGGGATCCAACCACAATACCACTCCGATCAACCTCTACCAAAGAGGGATACAACAAAAGTAAGGAGGGTTTACAACTTAGAGGCTTAACCTCAAACACTTCTCTTTTCTCTCTTTTCCACAAAACAAAGATCCTAATAGATTAGGATAGTATGATAGCTCAAGTGTGGAAACTAGGTGTTTTTGGAAACAAGCAACAAAGAAAAAACTACTTGGGAAATCTCTTGAAGATGATAGAAAGTGAAATCCAATTCAATATCCCAAAAGCCTAATTTTCTTTGATTTTTCAAAAACCCAAAACAATAAAGATGAAATCTTTTTAGCACAAAAACTATTTTGAAAACTTGTTTAAACACTAGAGAAACACTGAAATTTTTCTACTTGAAAACCTTGACAAAACAGCCAAAGAGATGGGGTATTTATAGCCCCCAAACAAAACTAGCCGTTAGAGCTGAGCTGGCAGCTCTGACAGGCAACGGTCGACCGGCCCGGTAGACCGCCAACGGTCGAAAATATGACCGTTGGGCAACTGCGGTCGACCGGCCCGTCGACCGAAACAAACAGAGAGCACTGTAAGTGCCCCGGTCGACCCGAGCGGTCGACCGTCCCAGTGCCTCCAAACGTGCACAGATTTGTGCACGTCGGTCGACCGGCCCGGTCGACCGACTCCTCCCCTAGTCGACTAGTCAGAGGACCAAGTCGACTTAGTTGAAGCATGGAACAACAATCTGGGTCAGAAAAACATGTTAAAATATTTTCTAAAAATCTTTTAACACTTCTAAAAATCACCAAAAATAATTTTATCATTTTATGGAAACACAAACTTGTGATAAAAATTTCAAGATATATATCAATCATATCAATTCATTTTTGAGTCTTTGCAAATTTTATCAAAAACAAAACTTGTATTTTTATCAAACTTGATTTTTTCAACACATGAATAGGGATATCAAAATAAGTTTGTCTAGCAAGTTAAACCATGTATGTATATCTAGAATACATCTAATATACATAGAAATAAAGTAAACTTGTTTTGATCTACTATTCATGAAAGCCAAATCCAAAACATGAAAACGTGTGTGTTGTGCACTTGAGCATATCAACTATACTAAACTTTACAAATGGATCTAAAACACACTATCTAAACTATGGATACCTAAGTCTTCTTGATGATCTTCATCTTCAAGTAGACTTGCTCCAAAACTCCATCCATGGGCTAGACAATGTATGATCTTGAAGCTTTGGCCCTGGAATCATCATAAAAAGCTTCTAAACTCCTTGTTGAAGCTAATCACCAACTAATATCTTGGTTAATGATCTGAAACTTAAACAACACAAGATTATTAGTAAACATAACTATATGAGTTAATCATCATCAAAACTAGGGTGGAAAGCCTTTGGGCCAACACTATGGTGATGACTCATAAGACCAAAGGAAAATTTCAGCCCAAATGGGAAGGATTTGTAGTAGAGTCGGTCTACTCAAATGGAGCATATCGCCTCATAACCTCAGACGGTGATACGCTCATGATGCCAATCAATGACAAATTCTTAAAGAAATACTATCCTTAATGGCACTCTTCTCCTGATCAGGTTAATAGTACACCTCTGATCGAAACTCTAGATCCAAGATGAACGCCAAAGAAAAGATTTCTTCCTCTACCAGATCACATCATGGTCAATCAGCATCAAGCTAATCAAGCGCTGGTTACATCATGATGCATGATGTAAATATTGAAGAAGGAACAAAATGCAAAACTTCAGTTTTAGTTTAGTTACTCTTCTACTGACATCCGACGCCTCCGATGGCTAAGGATAGAGGAAAATGTTGGCTTTTAAGCCCAACATAAGTCTTCAACAACTTATCATGCTGAGGGGAATAGCATGGCTAGCCCAACTCAAATGGTGATTGGTAAAAGACCATCAAATCCGTTGACAGCTGAGGGTTTGCTAAAAATTCTAAGGGACTTGGTCCCATTCTCTCCTCTAAAATCTACTACTAATTCTCACCCACAGAATGGTAGGGCCACAAAAAAAACACTGTGTTCATCTCCCTAATGAAATGAACGTGGATTCAGTCAAGTTAATATTACACCTCTGACAAACTAGATATTTTCAATCCCCAATGAATTCAGTTAAGTTAATATTAAACCTCTGACAACAAAACTCATTAGTAATCCTCGCTGTTATGTTAATACTACACCTCTAACGGCAAATTTCTCATGTCTCAGGAAATCAACGATTGTCATGTTAATATTAAACATCTGACAGTTCATTTTACTTTCCATCCAAAATCCCCTACCAATTCTCTTTCATAGAGTGGTAGGTCCACAAATACAATCATTGCTATGTTAACACTACACCTCTACAATGAAAAATTTTAATGCTCCCCAATGAGTACAAACTTCACTTGCCTCTCCTCTACATGGAGTCACAAACCAATTCTTGTCAAGTTAACATTACATCTCTGACATTCCAAACTTCACTTGTCAATTCTCATTAATAGAATGACAAGTTCTCAAAATTGCTCATATCGCAAATCAACCACTGTCAGGTTAACATCACACCTCTGACAAATTACTGTTAAGTTTAACACCACACCTCTAACAGTAATTAATTTGCTGTCAAGTTTAATAATAAACCTCTGATAGGTACTTTTCCTCAGGCTTCCATATCGAAGCTGAGATGAGCGATGCTAAGGGGCCGTTTGTTTTGCGTAAAACTCCGTAATTCGTGAATGACTTACTACCCAGTTACAACTACGGTGTTTGTTTGGACCGTAATTCGTAAAAGACTTACGTAACTCAACTAACACTCACTTGCAACCCAGTTACCACTCACTTACAGCCCAGTTACAGTTAATTTTGTGGTCATACAAATTTGTATTATTTTTTTATATTAATATTAAAAAATTTTAATATTTAACTTTTTAATATTTCTTTGCAGTATTAAAAATTTTAAAATCACCAAATAGTTAATTTTGTGGTCAACTTTTTCACTTACGACTTATACATTACGACAACTAAACACCGTAAAGTACAATACACTTTCCCACTTTACAATTTTATATTACCAACCAAATACCGTAAAATTTACATACATGTAACTCATTTACAATTGTAAAAGACTTTACCAATTACAACTACGAATTACGGCCAGTTACGACAACCAAACAGACCCTAAGTTTAACATCACACCTCTAGCGTCCAGTTCATTACTAAGTTCAACAATACACCTATGACAATGACTTTCCCTCGAACTTCCCTATCGAAATCGAGATGACCAATGCCAAGTTCAAAATTACACCTCTAGCATTACCTTCACTGTCAAGTTTAACATTACACCTATGACAGTGATGTTTTCAGCCTTCCCAAATGAAGCTGAAATTCCCGTCAAGGTCAAGTTAATATCACACCTCTGACTCACATTTCTGTCAAGTTAATATCATACCTCTGACAGTAATCTTAAATTCCTGAAATAGAATTTTTCCCCAACTTTGACTTGTTAAGTTAATTATTACATTTTTAGCAAGTCAAGAGTCCCTACTTCTATGTGTCTGATCTTCAATGCAAAAAAAAAAGGAAAATTCAAGACATATCAGAAGACAAGAAAAAGTGTCACTTTTATTTATGTTCAAATATATGAAAGTGATACAAGACGCTCTCTTATATAATAAGATTGGGTGTTACAATAAAGGAGTACAAAGAAGTCCCTCTCTCTCAGCGAAAGGTTGCACTCACTTCTCAAAACATCTACACTGCTCCAAATACAAGATGTTTGGAAGAGCGCTGTAGAAAGACCACTTTCTTCCTCCATTGGATCATATCACAGTTGATCAGTGTTGAGACGATCGGATGCTGATTACACCATGATGCATG
Organism: Agave tequilana; assembly: GCA_038442645.1. Taxonomy (NCBI): domain Eukaryota; kingdom Viridiplantae; phylum Streptophyta; class Magnoliopsida; order Asparagales; family Asparagaceae; genus Agave; species Agave tequilana. The sequence goes on from JAVJIF010031741.1 coordinate 63,373, forward strand.
ATGTAAACATTGAAAAAGCTCATCGCTAACCGAGAACAATGGTGTTTCTTGAGGTCGAAATGTAGAAGAACATTCTGATTCCACCCGACCAACTAGTGTGGACCGTTATCCTTCGTTGATGAACATCTCCACCATCAGAAAGTCATCTAATGAACATGAGTTTTTTGTCGATGTCACTTATGGGGGTAAGATTGGTGAAGGGAGGATCCGAGACCTTACAGGTGACATCTTCTTTCCCGTGACCTGCAGGAAGACCATACCCACCACCATACCCACTGTGACTATGATAAACTCAGGGCATTGCTGGTGCGTCATGTCCAATAAGGCCTTGACGGATGTCATTAACCGCGCGACTCCTCCTCGCCCATGAACAGGAGCTTTGATTCCCCAAATGCTCGCCAATCGAACAAGCTCGCTGGTCGAAAAATTCTCCCAAGAGCCCAGCGAAAATGTGGAAGACTGGCTGAGGCTCCTAGAACCTACAAGAAGCAAAAAAGCTAAAAAGTTAAAATCCTGTTAAGGCAGAAACAGAAAAGCTGAAGAGCAGACGCGATTAAAGTTGTGAAATTCAGACGCGAAGTTGGCCAGTGCAGATCTGAACGTAGTTTGGTGTCAGACCTGCGTCCAAGATAAAAGACGCGAGGTAATCCAGACGTAGAGTTCGCGACACCCGCGTTTGAGAAACAGAGGTTGCCACATCTATGTCCAAGAGGTCTCGAAAGAGTTAAAATTCTCTTAGGTTAAGAACCTCAAACGCGGGCTTTATATACAAAACTCGCGTTTCAAGATCTAAGTACAGAGTTTGTCACACTCGTGTCAAAAGACTTGTGACTTAGAATTAAAAGTCAGCCAGATCTCTTCATCAAGAAGCCTCAAAGACGCGACTTCCGAACACGGGCGCATCAATCAGACTTCAAGAAGAGATCAAGAGATCAGTTTCTTCAATGGATAGGAAGACAGAAACTCAGAAGGACTGAGTATTTCATGGCGACAACTGGTTCTTACGCGGAGAAGAATTCTCTAGAAGTTAAACTTTATGCATTAAGGCACGACCGTGAAAGCACTTAAGGCGATACTTTTTGATCTTGAAATCACTCGACAGTGATAATCTTTGAAAAAGATTAAAGGAAAGCATGGAAGCTTTGAGTTCTTGCTGTTCATTGGAACACATCTCCTTGAAGGGAAGATAGACAAATCAAGACGAAGACCCTCAGAGCGCATGCTCTCAAAGGAAAACAGTCTAACTAATGGACTGTTAAGGGGGATGAGGCCTATTTATAGGCAAGCCATAAGGCTTACAATTAATGGCATGAAAATCAAAGCCATCAGCCTTAATTCCCGCACGAACAACAAGTCCAATAAGGAGCTGACGTGTGGATTGTCACTTCGGGAAACATCGAAGGACACAAGTCCCCATTCGTCAACGCCGACCTGGCATTAAAAGATCCAACAAGATCTTTAAGATGGGCTGAATGTAACGCTTAGGAAGCGACGTCAGGCGCAGACTCAAAGGTCATGTCCACAAGTCCGTGACCTTTCATAAACCCGAGGGCTGCGTTCCTTTCATTCCTACTGAAGAGTCCACAACCGCATCTCCTGAAGTGGTCCACAGTCGCGTCTCCTCAGTGAGTGGGATCCACCCTCCACGAATATTCAGAAATTACGTCTTGAGCTCACACTCATTCACAAGACTTGAAGGTTGCGTCCTGAACCTGAAGGTCGCGTCTCCTTTATTAAGGACGCAGGTTCGCGCTTCAAGGATGCGCCCTCTCATGGGACCAGAGTCGCGTCTCCATTGAGTCAGAGCTGCGTCCTTACCTACCAACTGAAGACCTGCACGTCATTCTTGAGGGGCCCAAAATCGCGTCTCCACTGCAAATGAAAGCCGCTTCTCAATCATGAACTCAGTACAGCCTGAGTTTGCGCCCTTTCAAGGGACCAGAGTCGCGTCTCTATTGAGTCAGAGCCGCATCCCCACCAACCAGCTGAGACCCCTGCGTCTATAAGACTTGCATTCAGTCTTTACTTCTGCAAATCAGTTCAACAGTACATTGGCACAAGCAGACGACTGTTTACCCCTAATTCAACAGTACACCAATAACTAGCTCAGAGCACTGAGGAGGTCTGGACTGCGTATCTAGACACCCACCACGATCATCTCTGGTGGCTTCAAAGGGTTTTACAGTACACTTATAAAGACCATACTCCAGACAAGATCAAGCTCGGAGTATCTCAAATGATTGTCAGTCCAATCAGGAGAAGTATGAATTCAACCAGAGTCCAAAGTATTTCAAAATCCGTCCCAGCCAAACGCAGAATATCAAAAACTTTGGAGGGGGTTCTGTAGGCTGTCTAAAAATCACTGAAGACAAGTCATCAAAAAGCAGAATCCAAACTCCAGACACAAGGCTAATCATCGCCACCAGCGTAGCACCAAGACGCAAGGGTTGAAACCCGCGTCTCAATATCACTGCAAGGACCAAGACGCGGAGCATGAAAGCCGCGTCTCAGCATTATTGCAGTACCAAGACGCAGAGTCCAAAGCCCGCGTCTCACGTGAAGCTTGACGCAGAATTTGAAACTCGCGTTTCTTAAGCATCACCTCAATAGCAAAACGCGAGACCCGAAGCCCGCATCTCGGTTATAACTGACCTCATTACTGGGTCAATTACTGCCCACGTAATGAGAAAGTTAACCTCCATAATGAAGTATTTTTAGGGGACACTTTTACCTCCTGAAGCCTCTATAAATAGCCCAGTTTGCTATGAAGAGGGGTCGGAAAAATCTTTAGTTAGAAGAACTTTGGTTGTAAGCCGTAGAAGGACCAAGATCTCTAACTAAAAAAAAAAGAGAGAGTTCAACTTTTCTAACAACTTGCTACGTACAAGTTTATTTTTGCCTACAATCTCTTTGAGATTCTTGTTGGATAGAAGCAGTGTTACTTCGTCCACCATCCAAAGAGAGAATTCCCAAGAGGTCCTGATGTTCACCCGGTCAACGGAAAACAAGATTCACTTTTATCGTCATATCAAGAACCCGGTATTAAACAAAGGGGATATTTGAGCTTGAATATCTCCCCTCTCTTGTAAAGGATTATTGATCTGTTGTAATTTTCTTTACAATCAGATAAAGAATTTTCATCTCGATCTTCAATTTTTCCTCACCAAACAATCACAAAGATACCTAGGAATGGTCTCGATGATGAGTCTCCTATATGAATCCAATGAAATATCAGACAATATGATAGCTCGGATCTCCAACCTGGGCACGCAAACTCAGGATCGTCAGAAAGTGACATAGTGAGTGGTAAAATGAAGAAAGTAGTAATATATACTATACTAGTACAGGCACGATAATAATCTATAATACATTTGTATTAGTGATACCATATAGTAGGCATTTAATAAGTAGTAGAAATATAAAACTGTCATATTTTAATATCATCACTACCTAGCATGTTATCATCAGGTCATGTCTATAGTAGTATCCAGTTTTATATAATAAATAATGTTGTATAGTGATGACGTGATGGAAATGAACATGCAGATGTGCAGTATGCAATATAACCATACTACTGTGTTGTGTATATACAGTAATAAACTCTGCAACGTATATATAAAGCAGAATATATGCAATGCAAAGTATACATATACATGAATAGTGTGTTACCACATGGAGTGTAACAAATATCAAGAAGTGTAACAATGTATATAGGTGACATGATCGTGGATAACATATCAGGAATAGTAACAAATATAAAGGGACAATAATATACATGAGTCGAGTGTGTCATGTGATTTAGACAATAATAACAATCAGTACCACCTGATATTTTAATCAATCTCTTCAGTGTCACATACCACTGGCAGTTCATACTGGAGCCCGCACTCTAGTCGAACCCATCCGAACATGGCATACGGGTACCATTATCCAAACGATAGAGTGACCAAATAACAAGTATTCCTGATGTCACTATTATTTATACTGTTTTATTATGTTATTGGAAATCTAATGGTCGAGGAGCTCTAGTCAGGTGGGCGTATCCCATGCATACCCGAGACAATGGCCTTAAACAGACCCCTGGTTGCTGAGACTAGGGCTACCCGCTAGGGCAGGAGTAAGAAATAATACAATACAAACGGTAGCCAGCCCTACCACGTCCACTGCAGTGGAACTAACAGTGGATCCAGACTTCCACCCGACAAGACCTAGTCAACCGTCAAGTCTCCCCCATCTCCAAGTTATATTCATTATATTTAAAGTACACTGCGTAGCAAGAACAAGTATAATGCATGGTACATGTAACATAATAACAAGACCTGAGCTCGGTTGATAGCATATAACAAGATAACGGGAAACGGGAAACAATAGATATGGGATTTTAGAGGTGGCCCCCGTGGTTTGGATCCACGTGGCACTTAGTTTCACACATCGCATATCAACAGCTCACGTATCCAGTAACGGGAATATCAGTAACGAGAAACAATCATGTAACAGGAATATAAATGCAATATGAACGGTGATCCATATGACAAGAATATAGAAACAATACATGCATGTGTAACAGTGACGTGTAAACATGATATAACTGTGTATCGAGCATCCATATAACGATGATAACAATATGTGAAATGACAGTATTCCGTGAACCGGTGTATCCGTGTACCCGTAGGACATGAATAAGAAATAATAGTGTACAGAGTATCCGTGTAACAGTATCCAGTGTAGTAACGTATCCGTGTAGCAGTGATTTAATAACATGCAATAATCGTGTTGGTGTATCAGTATCTGTGAATAACAATATCTGATAATGGGTATATAGAAAATACAATATCCAATGTACTAAAATGTTCGAGTAGGGTACATGTAATAATGGTGTCTAGTGTAAGTCAGGTAACGGTGATCATACTATATAATCGAGTATTAGATCTCCATATTTGTAATAAATATTACAAGATGATTAATATGATCATGATTATAAAATTATTACATAACTCTATTTTAATTATCAATTTATTAGTTAATTTACTTAGTAAAATTATTAGCGTATGAATCCCGATATTTAGACAAGTCATCTATATTTTATAATAAAGTAAGAATTCTATTTAATTCTATTTACAATAATATTTTGATAATTACGACAATTTAATTAAACATGATAACTATAATTTGTAAAAGAAAAATACTCACAAACTAGCCATGAAAAGGTAGCTCTCTGTCCCACGATCGCAACGACACCAAAATTATCCAGATCGGACTCCGGATGCTTCAGATATAGCCCGAACACTAAAATCATATAAAAGGGGGTTAAATATGTAATTAATAAGAAGAAGAATGCAACAAATATAATTTAACAGGGGCTTATATAAAATTTTACCTTAATGGGTTTAAGAATGGGTTTGGGCTCTTAACGGGTCGGGTTTGGATCCAATACCCAAACCCGTAACTTAAGTATAATGGTAAATGGGTTATTGGGTTAGACTAACAGGTTGGATTTAATGGGTAAGTGGGTTCATACCCAATAAGAGAGAGAGGGGGGGTAGGGGTTGGCGGCGGCCAGCCCCGCCGGCGGCGGCTCCGCCCCGCCGGCGGAAGCTCTCAGAGGACGAGAGAGGGGGAGAGAAAGAGATGGAGAGAGAGAGAAAAGAAGAAGAAAAAGAAAATGAAGGAGGAAAAGGAGAAGAAGACAGGAAAAGAAAAAGAAAAAGAAGAAGAAGAAGAAGAAGGAAAAGAAGAAGGAGAAGAAGGGGTGGCGCCTGGCCGAAGGGCGCGGTGGCAACCAGCTTGCCACCGGCTTGCCGCCGGCGATCTGCCTCCTTGACTGGATATAAAAACAGAGAGAGAAAGTGAGGAGAGAGAGACAGTGAGAAAGAGATGATTAGAGAGAAAAAGAAATAGGGGAGAGAGAGATAGTGAGAAAGAGAGAAAGTTTGAGAGAGAGAGATTTGGGAGAGAGATTTAAAGGGGGAGAGAGGGAATGGCGGTGGAGGAAAGGCGGTGGAGTAAGGGAGAAGGAAAGAAACGATTGGAGGAGAAGAAGAAAAGAAAAGAAAAATAATAAATTAATAATATTTAATGATTTTTTTAATTGGGTCAAAATTAAACTAGTTCCGAACGAATCCTAAAAATTCTGTAAAATAGAGAATATTACATGGAGGAGGAATGCAAAATCAGATTCATGAAATAAAGTCTAATTTGCAAGTTAAAAATTCTGGAACGTATCACCGATACTGGGCGAAACCAGTTTGGCCGGATTTTGATAAATTCAGAAAAATCCCTAAAAATACCCTATTGTAGAAAATATGATTCTAAGACACAACGTGAAAGTAGATTTTCAAAATTCTACTCCATTTGGGAATTAAAAATCGTAGAGCCGATTATCGGTATAGGTCGACACCGACTACGGAGATTTTCCAAAATAATCCAGAAAAATTTCTAAAAAATGTAAAATATTGAAAATAATATCTGAAACTGAAATCGGCTCAAACTAACTACCAGGAAGGTAAAATTCATTTTGTACGCCGTATCGAGTACTGATACTGTGATACGTACATCAGGAATCAGGGGGTTACACCCGAGCTCGATCAGCGAACTTGATCGCCTCCCAACTGATCCCGAGGCCCCGGCCTCCATCGGAGACCAGAAGCAGTGCCCTTGTCTTCGTGCTCGGCTCCGGGTACAGCCAGCGCTAGCATCAGGCCACAGCCTAGCGTCAGCCCAAGCGTGCCCAACCCAACACCCAATTATGCCAAAGCTTGCGCGAGCCTCTCCGCGCCCTACCTGCCTCCTGCACGTTGCCAAGCACTTTGCTCTCTCATCCTTCTTTGGCAAGCAACTCCAACTACACAATTGGAAGATCCCGAGATCGATGACAGTGTAATTGAAGAGGACGAAGGCTTCTTGAGCCTTGTGTCCCTGTTCTTAGAGTTCCAATTCAGCGATGGAGAGATCGTTACTGAATACATCAATCGGATTGCCCCGACAATTGCCGAAGACACAAAATCTGCTTAGGCATCCATGAGTGGCAAGCCAGATTCCATCCCGAGACGCCGGTGCACATTAAACTGCAAGCATTGCATCTCCTGGCACTTGCAACTCAGAGCAAGGATACTGAGGTCGAATACGATTATCAATAGATACAATTCTAATTCAGTTCTTTTATTTACATGTCTGATATTACATCACTGTGATATTATTGATATTGATTGTTGTCCATTATAAGTTGCGAGTTGTGTGATTCTACTCTCCCTATAGTTCATTAGTTTCCTTATTGTTCGTAGAACCTTTTACATGCATAACATAAGTAGCTTCAATTGGTTATTCTTACTTTGCAATAGATCGTATTTATGCATACTAATTAAAGTTCATAGGCTAATATTGCAAGTTTTAAGCTTTTCTCTCAATGATCGTTTCTTATTGGTGAAGCGTATTTAAGTTGTTTTATTATTGATTTTCACACACGAACACGTTTCACATCAACTATGCTCTATTCCTGGTCCAATTGGAGTATTGTACGTTTCTTTGTCAGACATTCAGCTCCATCGAGAACCATTGCGCGCCCATTAGAAAATACAGCCAGTGAGTCTACGTGGGGTTGGCTATGGTTTCCACCGCTTTAATGCTCTCATTGATCTTTTGGTTTGTGTTCGTTGGAGTGCATCAATATGCAAGGACATCGAGGAGGCGCATCGGCCGCAACAACAGGAGGTTTGTAGGAGTTTGTTATTTTGGGTGGCTCTTTTTCTTTTTTTCCTTTTAGAAAATCATGACACACCGGGATTCAACTGGCGACCACTTGGAAGCAAATTCAGGGCCTAACTAGTGGCCACAGTTAGATGATGTACACTAGTTAGATTGTACAGGGTTGTGTTCAGTATGCTGTAGAGTTTGTGGGGGATTAGATTTTTGGTTAATGCCCGCTAATTAATTCCCCGTGCTCTGTAATTTAGTGATGAATGATGTTTAATGGTATTGAAAAAATAATTAAAAGGGGAAGAAAAATTAGCACCATAAATGTTTTTTTTTCAGTTTTATTGGTTAGTTATTTGGTAAACTCTATTGTAGAACTGTGTTACATGATCCTATTTTTGCTATTGTTATTTTAACGAACATAAATGATATCGATGACGGACATGACATTTAACCTTTTGAAAGTGTGGTTTCTGGGCTATGAGAGGTCCTTTTCCATTTTAACTCTTTTTTTTTTTTAATTTCATGTTTCATTCTCCATGTCATTTTCAGATTGTGGCAATAAAGAACAGTTTTGTCAAAGTGCAGACTTGCTTTTTAAGGGGTCGGTTCATGTGTTTGAGTCACACTTGTCAATCACATATATAATAAGAGGATCAATTACATATTGAAACGTGTATTGTTCCTTTTACAATATATTATCTATATGGGTATAGTACATATATTATAAGAGATTATAAGAGATCCAATTCACATGTAAATATAGAATTAAACTTCTTATTACATGTATGTGACGCACACACTTGAACCGACCCCTCAGTTGACTACTCTCCGCCCTTTTTATTGAAGAACAGAAGTTGTATGCTTCAACCGTAATAAAGTGAGGGGAAAGTAAAGGCAGTTAGATTCCCAATGTTGGTCGAGAAGCCGGGCAGCCGGCCGCCGTGGATAGGCCTGGCGGCCGCGGTCTGGGTCCAGGTGGCGGCCGGGAACGGGGCCAACTTCGTGCTGTACTCGGCCGCGCTGAAGTCGGCGCTGGGGTGCAGCCAGCAGCAGCTGACGATCCTCGCGGTGGCAAACGACACCGGGGAGAGCCTCGGCGTGCTGCCGGGGTGTTCTGCAACCGGTTTCCGCCGTGGCTGATACTCTTGATCGGAGCCTTTGCTTGCTTTGTTGGCTATGGGACTGTGTGGCTTGCTGTTAGTGAGATTATTGCCTTGCCCTACTGGCTGGTGAGTTATCACTCTCTCTCATCTTTCTCCCTTCATAGAAATTATTCTTTTTTGAGGGAAAGAACCGGGCCTCAAACTCGAAATCCCCGTTCCAATATCATATCTGAAATTGTTTTAGTTTGCTGAATACTAGGTTTTATACTTTCCAGGATGAAAGTTTTCAAAATCTTTGAGACCAATCTGCAGGTTTTTATGGTTAAAATGGCAGAGGATCGAATTAAAGATCAAGTGTCATGAAAAGGAGGACGAAAAATGTTAGTTAGACTTATTCCCTTCTATTCTTTGATCAATAGGATTATTCAAAATAGACAAAAAGAAGGATTTGACAAAAATTCCCAATTTAAAGATGTTTATTTGGTTGGTTGGTTTGCTGGGAGGACAAGTTGCTAGATATATAGTTTTATCATTCTATTAGCTGTAATTTTTTTTTTTGGCAATAAAGTTAGTGCCTCGAAAGAGTAATAGCAACAAAGTGTTGTTCATGATAGATTTTCTGTGGGTCTCAACTTTAGGGCATGTTTGGATTTTGAGAAGAGAGGGAAGAAGAAGAGAGGAAGAGGCCCTTCCTCTCTTTTGTTATTTGTTTTGACAGAAATAGAAGAAGGAAGATCTTTCTTCCTTCTCTTACTTCTCTCCATCTGATGTTTGATTGCATAGTGAATAAGGAAGAGAAGAATTTGGGATCACCCCCGGTGAGAGTACCACCCTTATTCCAAAATCCAAACAGCCTTCTTTGTCTAGCTGCTGCTTCCCTCTGTTTCTTGTTGCCGGTGCTGTTGCTTGTGGCTATTGTTGCTGCTTGCTGTGGTCAGCCAGCAGCAGCAGCCATCAACAGCTAGGAATAAATGAAATGAAACTAATCAAACATACAAACTAATTATACACCAATTAATTAATTCACTTACACATTATAAACTAAATATACACCAATTGTTAGCTGAATAACTTAACTAATTTGCTAATATCAAAACATATCTTAATAAAGGTTCTTTTCCAGAAGATCAATGAGCAAAATATATCCAAAGCAACTGCAACATCAACTGATATACAACAACTCGAGCACAAAGAGACGGATAAAAAACTCATGTAGCAATGTTAACAAGATAAAGGCATCAGATTGAGAACTAAATGATCGTAGATAAAGAGAGAGATTACAAGATCTTACATATCACAACCGTCACGAGCAGATCAAGATCGAACAGATCGGCGCAAGATCGCGAGCAGATCGGGACAAGATCGATCAGCAGCAGCGACCACCGCCGCGACCAGATCGGCAAGATCGGGACAAGATCGATCAGCAGCAATGACCACCGCCGCGACCAGATCAAAATAATAGATCGGCACAAGATAAGGAGTACATCGAGCAAGGCGACAAGAACGGGACAAGCTCGGTCAGCAACAGCTACCGCCGCCGTGACCAGATCAAGATCCAACAGACTGGGACAAGATTGGGAGCATGTTGATGAAGGCAACAAGATCAGGATAAGATCAATCAGTAGCAGTGACCGCCGTCACAAGCAGATCGAAACTGCCACGAGCAACTTAAGACCCAACAGATCGGGACAAGATCGAACAGCAATAGCTAGCGCCGCTGCGAGCAAATTGAATAGTCATCGCGAGCAGATTAGAATTAAACACGGTGGCTGAAGATCGATTGAAACACTAGCCTCTACAAGCAGAGTGACGAGACGCGGGGAGGAGAGATATGACAGGAGGTCGCTGACGGGAAGAGGCGGTGATGAGAGCTGAGGGGGAGCTCTCTCTACAATACAAAAAGAAGACACATAAACAACTAATAAAAACCCTGGATCCCCGAGCTCACTCTCTCTTCAACCCAAATTTGGGCCGATGAGAGAGCCCCCTCTCTTCCTCCAGTTTAGCGCCAGCTCAGTGCTGAGCTGGAGGAAAAGTCTCTCTTCTAGCCCAAAACAAAACAACAGAGTTAAGAAGAGAGATCCTCTTCCATCTCTTTTCCCTCTCTTCCCACAAAACAAACACTTCCTAAGACTCTTTAATGCTCAAGTTAGTTTGATCTACTAGAGAAAGTTGAGAGAGAAATCAAACAATTAAGGAAAGAATATGTCTATTTAGTGTATGATTAAGACATATCTAGCTTTTTGAGATACCATACAATATTTATACGCAAGTCAGAGAGTAGAAATAAACCCTCTCCCTTGCTTTGCTATTGATTCGGGTAGACTCACTTCATAGGTGAGCATCTTTAGGCGTGTTTGGTTGCAAGGAAGTGGGCGGAAGTAAAGAAATGGGGAAGTATAATTGCTCACTTCCCTATCTATCCAAATACCGAAAAAAGAAAATAAGAAAACCCTTTTTTCTTTTCTCTTTTCTTATTTACACAACTATTTCTTCACTTTCAGAGTGTTACAGTTAATTTTGTGGTCATGTAAATTTCATTTGTAATAAATTGTAGCACAAAATAGTTAATTTTTTGATCATGTAAATCTCACTTGCATTCTAATTATAGTTTATTTTTTATTTTTCTTAATTAATTTTTATTTTAATATTATTTTGCGGTCAACTTTGTGGTCAACTTTTCCACTTTCACTTCCACATTACCATCCAAATACCGGAAAAGACATAATATTTTTCAAACCACACTTCCCAATAACATCCAAACACCGGAAAACTTACTAACCAATTCTTAAGTTTCAAAAGGAATTATTATCACTTTCTTACTTTTTCACTTCCTCACTTCCACCCTTAACCAAACAGGCCCTTTGTAGCTTTCTACATATTCAGGAGCGAGCGGGAGGTGATAGTTTCTTGCATTTTTAGAAGTTTGTGGTTACGTTTTAAAGTTGATTAGTTTCATGGAATTTAGTCTTGAAAACACAATGCATATAGCTAATTCTTGCTTATGTGACGAGTTGAGAAGCTATTACCTCAGTCACAATTTATAAGATAAAGAGATTGTAGTCACTGCTCTTAATGTTGAGCTAAATTTACTCATTACCTCTCACGAGCTTGGAATTTTACGAGATTACTTGGTCGTGCTCCGTTCCCAGACCAGAGTCGAGCTGATTTAGAACCGATCCCGAATGTTTATGTGACTAACCTGCTAATAGATCTAAGAGGTATATTACGCAACAACTAGAAATTTTACACGATCGATTCCGAACCAGACCAAAACCGATTCAGAACATTCATGGAAACCCACCCGACCCATAATGGGCCAAAACCACACCGGATATCCATCTATCCATGTTTTGACACATCCTCGCTTGTGGGACCCACACTATTTCTTGATTGAAAAATTATCGCGATGACTAGAAACGGACCCCATGATCGCACTCAGAACAGCACAACGTCTCCCTCTCACATTGACCCCCAAATTCCCCCAACCCGATTCATCTTCATCATCAAGAAGCGGCGGCCATGGCGGCGGTGAAATCGGGGACGAGGCCGCCGTGGGTGGGGCTGGGGGTGGCGGTGTGGGTCCAGATCGCTGCCGGCAACGCCTACAACTCCCCCCTCTACTCCCACTCCCTCAAATCGTTCCTCGGCTACTCCTAGCAACAACTCACCATGCTCAGCGTCGCCAACGACATCGGCGAGAACTTCGGCATCGTCCCCGGCGTCTCCTGCAGCAGGTTCCCGCCCTGGCTGATTCTCTGCGTCGGGGCCGCCTTTTGCTTTCTTGGCTACGACGTGCTCTGGCTCACCGTAATCAGATCCCTCTCATTGCCCTATTGGCTGGTGAGAAAAAATAAATCTTTTTTTTCCTATCAGAATTAATTTTTTGAGGAAGTTTTCTTAAAAAAAATATCATCTTTTTACTAAAGCAGTAAAGAGGAAGGTTGTTGGATGAATTGGGTACAAACAAAATAAAATGGCAAATGGTAACTTGAATATTATTGAAGTGCATTTTTGTGTTCATGGCGAAGTGATGATTAGCTTGAGATGATTGTTGAATATTAGAAAACTTGGTTTTATGAGTGAAGTTAGCGAGCTGAGATTGGATTTAACCCAATGCCACAATGTTGCTAACTGGCCGAACAATCTACAGGCGTTGGTAATGCTAGGTAATGAAGCCTTAGCTTGTTAGCCATAGGATCACTGCAGTAGCAACGACCACATCATCATGAATTGAGAAAGAAGAAAGAATCACGTCCCATGTATTAGTGTGGTGCAACCGCGCAAGTAATTATATTGCCAATACTGCTGACTGAAAGATTTTGGAGCCTAGTCGAGATCGAATGGCTATATTGAGATAATTGAAATGATAGTCAAGGATATAATTGCGTGGTTAACTCAAACTTCAATCTGTTTTAAGACGTCATAAGTACACACTGATGATCTGTCTGACCTATTAACTGTCAAAATCTTATTTGGAAACGCAGGAAGAGTCTCTGAATAATTCACTACTCCCCCTGCTACACTCGCAAATGCGACTAATATTCCCTTGTCTAAAATATCACATCTTAGGCATTTCTTAGCCAAAGTTTGTTTTCTTTAAGCTTTGAATAACAGGGCTATGACTACGTTTTTATATACAGCTGTTTGCCCATCATTTTTTGTAGCATATTCAGCTATTGTCCAGATGAGTCCTTGCAGTCTCTCTCATTATAGGTCTCTCTCTCCCTAACAAATAATTTGCGTACACATTCACTCTTTTCCATATCCATCTGACAAGAAGATAAACAGAACGATCTCCAACTAGATGTTTTTGGACCGGGAAAAGAAATTAATCAAGCCAATTGCAACATTAAATTAGGCTTTTCAAGTCAGAAAAACAGGAGAGTAAATCTTGTTGAGGAGCTCCACTTTTCACAAGCATACAGTGATTCGAGGAGCCTCCACAGCCACTTTGTTCTCCAATTCAGTATCTTGTGAGAAAGGATTTTAATAAAACCAGATGGCTGGTACCTCATAGCATATATCAGTTTCAGTATGCTATCTTATATCAAGGATCTATAAGTACTGTGTGAATAAAATAATGACGGAATAAACAAAATTAAAAAGGGATTGCTAAGATAGGAAAAAGGAAAGGCAAGTTCTGGAGGAGATCTGATTGTAACCCAGTTTTCTGACTTTGATATTGTCATAATTGTCTCAAGAAAGTATCTTTGACTTTGCTTAAAGAAGTCTCATGATACACATCTACGATTATTTTTTTAATACTGAATTGCCATGAAAACAATTTAAAATATTACATTATTTTTAGACCTTAGATCTTTATTCATCTCCTTGAGTTAATGGCGCCTGACTGATCTATATAGCCATAGAGGGGGAAGGTGAGAAATGGGGAAGACAAGAAAAAGTGAAAGAAAATAATGGAAAGGGTTCCTGGAAGCATAGTTTGCTGGCTTCACTAGAACACGTAATTTTCTCTTAGAAGTCATTTGAGGAATGTAAAACCCCATCAGGAGTCAGGACACATCTCGGTAGACGAACCTTGATTCTTTAATTCTATACTGATGGTTTCTTTTAGTTTATTGACTAAGCTAGCTTGGGTCTCTTTTCCAATTTGCCTCTTTGGTAAGTACCATGATTTAGAGATGAATGAGATTCCATATAGCAAACTTTTGTCATTATCTACCCTTCTTGTTGATCATTAGCCTTAAATTAGAAGAATTTTTGATGGTTGGTCCTAGGTTATATGAGCTTAAATTATACAACTAACAATGTATTTTTTTCCTGCCTGCCAAGTGGCTTACAAGGTTTTGTGGAAGTGTTTCCTCTTAGCCATATTTTGCTTAGAAACTTGGCACCAAGTTACATGGTTGGTGTCACACTGACACCTACTGGAAAATGACATGTTGAGTAATTTTCTGTGGGGCTTTTTCGATATGGAGTTGCATCTGATAGTCAATCCCATTTTGATGAGAAAATGTGACATGATGACTGATTGAGTTATTATCTGGGGAATGTGTCTATGAAATATATATGATCATCAATATGAGGTGGTCTAGAGAATAGAGGATATCTTTTATGTGTAACGTAATCTTGCTACCTCTTTCAGGTCTGGCCTAATTCAGACAGTCTACCACATGTATTGGACTTCCAGTAACACTGTGGGAGTGGATTTCTTTTCTTATACCACATTTCTTTTATAACAACCATTGGAAACCTTTATAATAGAAATTGTTTATCCCGCACTCCTGACTTATGTTCAATGTCATTGATGAGGACATGACATTGGCGCGTCCGAAGAGGAGGTATTATTACGTGTATCAGCGCAGGAGGCGTCGAGCTGCAGTCACTTGGTTTTAGCTGGAGTATGTATTTTTTCTCTTTGCAGTAGTGTTTCTTTTATTTCTTTACAGTTTTTATTTTATTTAGTACAACATTGATTGTGTGAAAAAATATCAATAGCCTGCTGATGTAACACCAACCTGGATCGCAATCACCTTCAAATCGTAACCGAATTTTGAAATTCAAAGCAGGATAAGATTTCGGGTTTCCACCCCTTACGCGGGCTTCTCACCCAAAATTCGAGAGCAGATAAACTCAAGAATTAACTGAATAATTTGAGAAAATTTTAATCACTCAATAATCCCTATAAAATAGTCTAGGGGCCTTATATAGTTTTTACAAAAGAGGAGTACTGAGAAATAACCGATGTACTAAACACCCACAAAAGAACAACTACTATAGAAAATAAAGCTAAAACCAAATAAATCTAAAACAAATTCAATCCAATGTAAAGCCAAAGAACTGCATTGCGTCGCTTCCTGAAGTATACTCGATCGAATCGGCCCCTAAGCGGCATGATGTCCTCATCACCTGTAAGTCTATTTATTGGCTTAATTTGAAATAAAGGGAATGCACTTTTTTGAACAGAAACAAAACTTGAGATTTTCAGTTATGAAAATATCCTTTGAATTTGAGTGTGAAATTCATTCTCATTATAGGATTAGAGTGTGAAACCTTTTCCTAATTACCTCTATCTTATCTCTATTCAAAAGATAATCTTATCCTATCCCAACTGTGTAATCTCCAACCGTCCATCAAAATTTAAACTACAAATAATCTCATTGGCTACAAACCCTCCTCTTAACCACAGAATCAATCCAAATTCTAAAGCTTCTGCCATCATCTCAATTTTGTGTGTGAGCAGCTGCCAAATCCCCCACCAATCCCACATCCTCATCTATTTCTTTTGTCTTCTTCCTCAACCCCATTTACAGCCGCCACCCTTCAACTCCCCCTTTCTTCTTCTCTGTGCTCAACAGTAGGGAACCCACCCTCACCGCCCTTCCCCACATCGACATCATCAGCGGCTCCAGTGAACCACTCCACCGATTTGCCCACAAGGCAACATCATTTGCCCCTGGTCACCTCCAGCGACATCTCCATCCATCTGCAGAATACTCAACCTTCTTTTCATCACCTGCGCGTCAATTGACAGGACCGGTCCTTCTCCGACGATGTCAACCACCACAACCACCAAACCCTCAATCATCAACAAGACAACTTCAGTCATTGACTCCAGTCGAGCTTCTCCCGTGAACTCTCCTGCGCAACAATGACAGAGCAACATTAGTCCCCTTTCCAACAGATCAAAGCAAGAGTATCAGAGATAAAGTCATAACATCAACTATACAGAAGAACAGATATCCGAGAACACGGCTTCTCGGTAGGTAAATTTTTTAATTTCAGCATATTAGTATATTTGTTGGGTTACATTGCTGCATTTATCTCTACATTTTTATCAGTATTTCTCTGTTGTCTATAAATATTGGTGAGCATGTGTGAATCTGTCTATCCTTGTGTGCTATTGTTCTGATATTGTGAGTAGGATTGTTCTTGAGTATTTAAGTATTGCAAGTGGTTTTTGACGATTAGAATTGTCTACACTTTGGATATTAAATTTTTTTTGTCAAAATACATTTTGTCATATAATTAGTTTTAAATTTATTTCTACTGAAGATCGTAATTTGTAGTGAAACGTTGTAAGTTTGACTTTATCACTGATTTCTAACATCACCTGCATCTTATTTCACATCATTTGGTATCAGAGCACGACTTAGGTCAGAAAATTTGCATTAGTATATAGCTAGAAATTTCATGTATTTTGCATAAATTTTTTTTAAAAATTTGCATCTAGATTCTGTTTGCATTTATTTCGGTCTTGTTTTGGTGCATGCCCACCCGTAGTAAATACCCATATTTACTAGGAGAGTCCAGTGAGCCAGACAATACAATTATGGATCCCTAACAGCTCGCCAACGCAATTGCTGCCATGCAAGCCCGGCTAGCCAACCTGATCCAAATTGTGAACCAAACTAGAGATAGATTAGGTAGAGTTGAAACGCGTCTCGAGAACCACAACAAACGTGATCGGATGGTACCATACTAAGGACGCAGTGAGCGAGATCCTGATACTCAATTCTTGAAAAATATCAAGATCGATGTCCAAATATTCGATGGGCATCGTGATTCACAATTTTTTCTTGATTAGACTTAACAACTTGACAAGTATTTCACGTGGTACGATCTCACTGAAATCAGAAAAGTTAAGTTTTTTGCGATGAAATCGACCGGTTAAGCTAGTCAGTATTGGACTAACTTGGTGAACATTTGTGCTTCTCGTGATCAAGAACCGATCGATACCTGGTAAAGAATGAAAGATGAACTTAAAGAAAAATATGTGCCGCCATCGTTTAGTGCCCGTCTCATGGACAAATGGCATCAATACACCCAGGGCAATAATTCGACACAAGAGTGTATGGAAATATTCGATGAATTTCTCATCAGATGCAACACCCTTAACACTGAGGGTCAATCTCAAATCCTGTCTAGGTTTAGAGCTGGACTTAGGGATGACTTGTGAATCGAACTTTTGGCTCAAGAAAGCTTACGCGTTAGTTCAAGATTTAGATGCGGTCAAATCTAGTTCCGTCTCTAAGAGTCTCACACAAACAACCAAGCCCAACTCCAGTTCATATCCCAACCGCTTCCAAAGTCAAAATTCTACGCACAGGGCAGATACTAAATGCAAGAGTGTCGAGAATAAATGCAAGGACACTGACAGAGAGTTCTCTAAACTGACTCCCACAATCAAGTATTACAAGTGCCAGAGTTATGGACATATGGCTGCTAATTGCTTTAACCCAGTCAAGATTGTCTTACTCAACGGAATGCCATAAGTAGTGTCCGATTCGAATTAAGACGAGTTCATTTTCAAGGAGAAGATGAAGATTCAGACATCGATGACGAGACCACAAGTGATGGTATTGGTCTTAACTACGTTAGGTCAGCAACAACGATTCACTTATCTGTCGTTAGGTGTGCCTTGTCCCAACCAAAGGAGAACGATGACTCGAGACGAACCACCATGTTTCATATCATCATGAAGATAGGTGGTAAGAGCTGCAAGATTATTGTAAACAGTGGAAGCTGCATTAACGCAGTGTCATCTACAATAATTACAAAATTTGGCTTGAAGGTTGTACCACATCTTCATCTCTATCGAGTGACGTGGATAAACTCGTCAGCGCTGGAAGCCAAGCAGAGATGCCATGTTCCAATTGACTTTGGTCTCTACAAAGACAAAATTTGGTGTGTCATGACCATGAATATGGGCCACGTTATCCTTGGACAACCATGGTTGTACGACAGAGATGTTACCATCTACGGTTGGTCAAACATGTGTCAGTTTGAATATGAAGGGAGGAAGATCAAGTTACTACCTCGTGAGCTTAAGGCTAAACCGTCAGAACCCAAGCCTGTTGCAGTGAAGAAAACCAACTGTATCAGCTTGATTAGTGCGAAGGCTTTCAGTCAATGTTTGGAAAAATGAGCTCCCTTTGTGCCTCGCAACCAAAAAAGTTACCAAGGAGACCAACACTCTGGTCCCTCCCGAGGTCACTCCAGTGATTGCATAATTCACTGATGTATTTCCTGAAGACCTCCTGGACAAACTTCCCCCGATGCGTGACATCCAACATGTTATTGATCTAGTCTCAGAAGCTAGTCTTCCCAACTTGCCCCACTATAAAATGAACCCCACCGAGCATGTCGAACTCAAGAAGCAAGTTGATTTGTTGAGAAAGGGCTTCATTCAAGAGAGCATAAGTCCTTGCGCGGTTCCCACCTTACTACACTCAAGAAAGACAATTTGGCGCATGTGCGTGGATAGCTGTGTCATCAAGAAGATAACGGTTAAATATCATTTTTTATTCCTATACTAGATAATATGTTGGATATGATATCTGGTGCGACTATTTTATCTAAGATCGATATAAAAAGAGGTTATCACCAAATTCACATCTGTCCTGGAGATGAATGGAAGACCGCTGGGTTGTATGAGTAGATGATCATTGCTTTTGGATTGACCAATGCTCTAAGTACTTTCATGAGAATGGTGACACAAGTACTATTTTAATAGTTTACTTTGACAACATCCTTATATACAACCAAGCTCGCGAGTAACACCTCGACCATTTATGTCAAGTTTGCTCTGTATTGAGAAAGGAAAAGTTATACGCTAAGCTTGCACCTTTCTCTCTATACAGTTTCAATTAGTCTCTACTGATGGAGTTTTTGTACATTCTGAGAAAATCAGAGCTATTAAGGAATAGCTCGAGCCTAGGACCATACATGATGTGAGAAGTTTTCACGGGCTTAATACCTTCTATCGTCGGTTCATCAAAGGATGTAGAACTGTCATTGCTCCAATCACCGACTGTTTTGAGAAGGGAGAACTCAACTGGTCTCATGCTGCCCCTGTTTTAAATATCGTCCGAGTCGGTCAAGATATCGACCAATATCTTTTTTTGTCTGCTGTCGATACGATATGAGAAAATTGTTCGCTATATCGTTGCAACAAAAACGACCGATATTTAAAATACGGCCGATAAATCGCGATATCAGGTGATAAATCGTCCGAAATATCACCCGATATAAAACAATTTATTTATTGCACGACTGCGTGCAAATGCACATTATTTTTTCTGTCTTTGCATGCATATTACATCATTTTTATTAGGTAGATGATATTTATAACACTAAACTAATTTTTAGCTATCAATATTTCATTATATATATTGTCCAATATGAACACTCGATATGTGTGCGTATCCCCGATATCTCCCCTGATATCCCATATCCGATATGAAACTCCCATCCGATACGATCCCGAATCCGATATTTAGAACTTTACATGCTATCACGAAACCATTTGTTGAGATCAAGAAGAGAATGATCAGCGCTACTGTCATACGTCTCTCTGATTTTTCTAAAGTCTTTGAAGTGGTGTGTGGCGCATTAGGAATTGGAATAGGCAAGAGTCCTCGCTCAAGAAGGTCATCTAATTGCTTACTTCAGTGAGAAGCTGAATGATGCCAACAACGATACTCTACCTACGATAAGGAATTCTACGCGGTGATTCAGGCATTTCGCTATTGGCGACATTACCTTCTACGGCATGAGTTCATTCTCTCCTCTGATCATGCGGCCCTAAAGTATATCTACTCTCAAAAGAAGCTGAACGCACGATATGGGCGATGGATTGAGTTTCTTCAAGACTACACGTTCACTTTATGTCACAAAACGGGAGTAGAAAACAAAGCCGCTGATGCTCTCAGCTGCTGTATTTTCATCTTGACTGAAATGTCAATGGTGGTAAACGACTTTGAGAAGATAAAGGCTGAATACGAGTCATGTCACGAATTTTGCGACATATACGCCATATTGATAAATGGATCGACTCGAAAAGTGGATGGTTATACTCTGCACAACGGGTATCTTTTTTTATGCCAAAAGTTATGCATCCCAAGACCCTCCCTTAGAGAATTTCTTGTGTGAGAATTACATGATGGTGGCATTTCGGGAATGAGAAGATCAAGAAGTTGAGTATCGGTGCTATTGGCTAGGGTTGAAACTGACGTTGCCAAACATGTTAAAAAGTGTCACACTTGCCCCTCGCAAAACAACAGGAACAGAACACCGATTTGTACACTCCATTACCGGTCTCAAATTGCCTATAACAGGATGTTAGTATGGACTTCGTGTTAGGACTCCCGAAAACCCGTGAAAGCATAATTCAGTCCTAGTTGTCGCGGACCACTTTTTTAAAATGGACCACTTCCTTCCTTGCTCTCGTACTTCTGATGCCTTTAGAGTAGTCAAGATCTTTTTTAATGGCGTCGTTAAGCTGCACGATCTGCCTAAGACCATTTTGTCCGATAGTAATGTTAAGTTCACTAGCTATTTCTGAAAAATCCTATGACACATGTTAGGCACAAAGTTTAAATTCTTCACTGCTTTTCACTCTCAGACTGATGGTCAAACCGAGGTGGTCAATGGAAGTCTGGGAAACTTATTGCGTACCCTCGTTGGTGAGCATATTGGAAGTTAGAATTTAAAGTTGTCTATTGTCGAGTTTGCATATAATTCATCTGTTAATAGGATAACAGGTAAGAGCCCGCATGAGATGGTGTATGGCTTTTGGCCTAGCAGCCCATTGATCTCATTTCCATGGTTGATTTCTACAGAGTCTCGGAGTCTGCATCTTCTTTTGCCACACATATGCATGAATTGCACAAAGTAATCAATGATAAAATTTAACAAAGCAACCTTGATTACAAACTAAGAGTTAATGTTAGAAAGAAATTTAAAATTTTTAATGTTGGCAACCTTGTGATGTTCCGGATTCATTCGGAACGGTTTCCTCTGGGGAATGTTAAAAAATTACATTTTTAAAAAAATTACATGTTAAAAAATTACATGCTCGTAGTGCTGGACCGTTTAAGATCTTAACGAATCTAAATGATAATGTTTGTGTTATTGATCTTCTTGAAGATTTTGGAATTAATCACACTTTCAGGATCTTGTAGAATACAAGGGTCCTAATTTTAACCCTAGCAACTCATTGGTGGGTGAGCCTACCACTGAACCATTTTCTGAGAGACCTCCACTTTCCCTACTCTCAGATATCAATCATAATATAACAGAGAAGATTGATAAAATTCTAAATGATAAAATTATCTCTAATAGAGATGGTGAACCCGACGGTATTTGGTACGCTGGAAAGGGAAGTCATCTGCTGAGGACACGTGGCTGGGTTGCAGTAAGTGACAACAGATTGATCCAGACATGTTGGAGTACTATGAGAGTTCCTCTATACATAACTCGACTCTCCCACCTGGGGAGAATGATGAGGACACAACATATGCGCGTCCGAAGAAGAGATACCATCACGTATATCAGAGCAGGAGGCGTCGAGCTGCAGTCACTTGATTTTAGTTGGAGTCCGTATTTTTCTCTTTGCAGTAGTGTTTCTTTTATTTCTTTGCAGTCTTTATTTAGTGCAACATCGGTTGTATGGAAAAACATCAGTAGTTTGTAAGTCTATTTATTGCCTCAAGTTGAAATAAAAAGGGAATGCACTCTTTGAAAAGAAACAAAACTTTGAATTTTCAGTTATGAAAATATCTTCTAAATTTGAATGTGAAATTCATTCATTATAGGATTAGAGTGTGAAACCTTTTCCTAATTATCCTGATCTTTTCTCTATTCAGAAGATAATCTTATCCTCTCCCAACTGTGTTATCCCCAACCTCCATCAAATTTTCAATTACAAATGATCTCATTAGCTACAAACCCTCCTCTTAACCACAAAATCAATCCAAATTCTAAAGCTCCTGCCATCATCTCAATTTTGTGTGTGAGCAGCTGCCAAACCCCCCACCAATCCCATATCCTCATCTATTTGTTCCTTCTTTCTCACCCCCATTTACAGCCGCCAACCTTCAACTCCCCCTCCCTTCTTCTTTGTGCTCAACAACAGGGAACCCATCCCCGCCCTTCCCCACATCGGCATCATCAGCGGCTTCAGTGAACCACACCACTGATCTACCCACAAGGCAACATCATCTGCCTCTGGTCACCTCTGGCAACATCTCCATCCACCTACAGAAATACTCGACCTCCTTTTCATCACCTGCGCGTCAGTCGACAGGACTAGTCCTTCCTCCTCCTCCGACGCCAACCACAACCACCAAGCCCTCTATCATCAACAGGACATCATCAGTCATCAACTCCAGCCAAGTTCTCCCATGAACTCTCCTGCGCAACGACAGAGCAACAACATTAGTCCCCTTTCCAACAGATCATAACAAAAGTATCAGAGACAAAGTCAGAACATCAACTATACAGAAGAACGGATACGCGAGAACGTGGCTTCTCGGCAGGTAATTTTTTTTTTTTAATTTCAGCACATCAATATATTTGTTGGGTTACATTGCTGCATTTATCTCTACATTTTTTTTATTAGTATTTCTTTGTTGTCCACAAATATTAGTGAGCATGTGTGAATCTGTCTAGCCTTGTGGGCTACTCTTCTGATATTGTGAGTAGGATCATTCCTGAGTAACTAAGTATTGCAAGTGTTTTGTGACTATTAGAATTGTCTACACTTTGGGTATTAAATTTTTTTTGTTGAAATTCATCTTGTCATATAATTAGTTTTAAATTTATTCCTACTGAAGATCGTAATTTGTAGTGAAACGTTGTAAGTTTGACTTTATCACTGATTTCTAACATCACCTCCATCTTGTTTCACATCACTCATTCACTTACATATTGAAATTTTTATTGATTGACAGTTGTGGATTGCACTATGTATTGCTACTAATAGCAGTGCATGGTTAGGCACTGGTGTGCTAGTTACCAACATGAGAAACTTCCCTCTTAGTAGGGGTACTGTTGCTGGCATTCTAAAGGGTTATGTTGGACTTAGTGCTGCTGTTTACACCGAAATTTATACTGGAGTGCTCCACAATTCGTCCACGAGGCTCTTGCTGTTTCTTGCTCTTGGTCTGCCAACTATTTGTTTGGCGATGATGTTTTTTGTCAGACCGTGCATCCAGCTTCAGAGGAAGACTCATCAGAGCGAGGACATTTTCTGTTTACCCAAATTTTAAGTGTCCTTTTAGGTCTTTATCTCCTTACTACTACCATACTGAATGATGTCCTCTCGCTGAATGATTCCATTTCCTATACCTTTTTGGTATAATGATTCTTTTACTCCTTGCGCCCCTAGCAATCCCGCTAAAAATGACCATATACCCAACGAAACAGAAAAAAATTGCTGCTATTGACCCTTCCAGTTCCCAGGAACAGTTATCACAGCTGGATCAAGACAAGACAGAACCTTTGCTTGCGCTATCTTCTTCCGCAACAAATCTTGGAAACTCTCAGGAGAATGAATATGAAAATGATGTCGATATACTTTTAGCTGAGGGGGAGGGAGCAGTAATACCGGAAAGAAAAAAAGAAGGCCCAAGAGAGGAGAGGATTTCAACTTTAAACAAGCCCTAGTTAAGGCTGATTTCTGGTTACTATTTCTGGTTTACTTTGTTGGGGTTGGCACAGGTGTCACCATACTCAACAATCTGGCACAAGTTGGGATCGCTGCAGGTGAGGATGACACGACTACGTTGTTATGTCTCCTCAGCTTTTGCAATTTTGTCGGTCGTCTTGGTGGGGGGGTTGTTTCCGAGTATTTTGTCAGGTAACATAATTTCCATCCTGTGTTATAATTATTTTTATAACCGAGCCATCTCTAACAGCGAAAGAATATGGTTTTTGCAGATCGAGAATGCTTCCACGTCCCGTTTGGATGGCTGGCGCACAATTGATCATGGTCATAGTTTATCTTCTCTATGCTTCAGCACTTAACGGTGCCCTTTATGCCTCAACTGCGTTACTTGGCATCTGCTATGGGGTCCAATATTCTGTGATGGTCCCAACTGCATCTGAGCTGTTTGGACTAAAGCACTTTGGAAAGATTTACAACTTCATGGCTTTAGGAAACCCCATTGGAGCACTTCTGTTCTCAGGTCTTCTTGCAGGGTATGTGTATGACAAGGAAGCAGCGAAACAGCACTCGGGGGGCTCTTGCCTCGGGCCTGATTGCTTTAGGCTCACGTTCCTAGTTCTGTCCGGGTTAGTGTCTTGGGAAGTGTGTTGGGCATAATCTTGACAGTGAGAGTAAGGCCAGTGTACCAAATGCTCTATTCGAGTGGTTCTTTCCGGCAGCCTCGAAGCTCACTACATTGATTTGCACTTCATTGCCAATGTTCGTTTTGTTAGCTATTCTGTTGTGTCCTCTATTTCCGTTCATGTATTTTCAACTGTCATGGAGAATCCGCTTGGCTTCGGAGAGATTTGGAAAACCTGGGGGCTGACAATTTGTAGAATGTAATATTTTTGATATATTCGCACTCCGACCATACTCCAGCCTGAAGGCTGGGATGCAATCAGCTGAAGAAGTGCCAGAAAAAGATCTGAAGCAATCCAACAGGTATTCGCGTCCTGCTATCAGAGCTGAATGCTTGAAACGTAACGATTCTTTTATCGTCAGCTGGTGAGTGATTATGTAATTTTCCCGAGTATTTCTTATGTTTGTACTATGTCTGTTTCATGAGTGAAATGATTGTATCATGCTGTTATAACAAATTTTATTATCTAGAGGGTTGGTAATAAATATCTCCCTAGTTTCTTGTTTATATTATAGATTTTGATGGTGTATCCATGCGCGTATTATTTCATTTTCTCGCATTACTTGATGTATAATAATACATGGGACTTGAGGTTCCTGTTGTTGGTAACTTTGTGTTTCCAGATATTTTTCATGTTCTATGTCAAATTCTTTTATGGATTTTCAACTTTGCATTAAGCTGAATCATGGACTATCGATGGGTCGTTTTGAACGGGGTTTTCGAGATTAAGCCAGCCCCATGTTAAAAACTTTCTAAAATGGCTTTTATGTTAGAAAATTAGCAAATAACTTTGCACAAATTGAACCAAATTATGAGCCATGACGGCACTTCTTGAAGATAATTTGAGCCACCCTGGTGTGCAAGTGATTATGATCACATTATACACCGGATTTAACTTTTGATCTCGATTTCTTAGTTCTTAGTCAATGCGTAATTATAGATTGTACTTGTCCTGACAAGTATAATGTCAATTTTGTTTTATGCCAATGACTTTAAGTTTTTTTTTTTTTTTTTTTAATGTAAATGGGCTTGGATTCCTCCCTTTCAATTTATTTAGAGAAATTCTCAAGTACAAATTTATTTTCGTCTCAGTTACAATCCACGTCAGCCACGTGGTCCATTTCAATTTAATCTTTTCTGTAAAACTAACTCATATTTTTCCGTTTTCAATTTTGCTCTTCCTTCATATCTATCAAAATATATTCTATTTTCTGTCGATTAAATTCTTTTTTTTTCATATCTTCTTCATCAATCATCACAGATTTCATCGAATTTTTCTCATCGCACCCTCTATCCTTCGCCCTGGCGAATTTTAAGGAACTATGTTAATGTTTCATTTTTGTTGTTCATTTTTTTTGAACATCATATTGTTTTTGATTAATTAATTGTAACGGTTGATTATTTTTTTTTCATTTTGTTTGATTTGGACTCCACAGTGACTGACTGAAGTAAATAGTATGCAATAAATGGAGTGTTTTCACACTTCAGTATACTGAAATGTATTTATGTAAGAAATGTGATACAGTTGAAATGTGTGAGATTGATTTACGCTAGTGGAATTGTAAGTGCTTCTAGTGAATAATGAAATCTAAAGAATAATTTTACTCATGAATCTACCCCGGTCGTAGTCCTCATATAGACAACTAAATCTTTACATTGTGTGCACACTACGATCTTGTCGCAATTCATCTAAAATTAGTAGTTTATAGCATTCAATATGACTGCGACTATGATCACAGTCATATTGATATCTGTTTATAATAGTACTGCAACCACGATCATAGTTCATCAAAAATGGTACTTCATTGCATTTTATTTGACTACGACGACAATCGCTGTTATATTGATATCTGAGCATAATAAGAACTGCGAACGGTCGCAGTTCATGTAAAAACATTAGAATAGAAGTGCGATTATAGTCGCAGTTCTTATAAATAGTTAAAATTTTGTAATTTTACTCACAAATGTGACCCAGTTCTCAGTCATTATAAAATTTGTAATACCCCGTTCCCGGAATACGTACTTAGTTGCGTATTCAGTTTCCCTATCGTATTTTTTCCGAATTACTTCCTGTATTCGACCGATTTCAGTTCCAAATGTCATTTTCCTGTACTTTGGATTTTATAGGATTTTCCGGAATTTTCCTGAAATTAATTAAATATTTTCAAAACCGGTGTCGACCAGTGCCGCTGATCGATTCTCAGTTTTTATCTTGTAAACAGTTAGGAATTTCTAGAAGATCCTTTAGACATTATTTCTTAGAATCATATTTTCTATCTAAATACTTTTTCTGAGAATTTTATGAATTTATGAAAATTCCAACGGAGTCGGTAGATAACTGATTTCGGGATTTTTAATTTTAAAACTATAAATTATTTCTTCAAACGAATTGCACCATGAGCCTTCAAATATTATTCTTGATTTTTGGTAAAATTTTCAGGTCATTCCGAGATACTTGAATTTCGGACATTTTTTTCAATAATTGCAAAATTCCACAATTTCCACCTCATTTCCCACCCACTTTCCATCAAATCCCACTCATTCTCTCTCTCTCCCATAGCCGGCCAAGTGGCCAGGTGAGGGACACCTCACCCCCTCCTTTTTGCAAGAAAACCCCTCACTTCTATCTTAATTCCAACCCCTTTACAAAATCTCCAATCCTATAAATACATTTTCCTTTACACTTTAATCCTTTTCTTCCTCATTTCAACACTAGAGAGAAGAACTCTCACCAACCCTCTTCTTCCTCAACCACAACCCTAGCTCCAAGAACTCCCCAAGCTCTTCACCTCCAGCTCAAGTCACTTCTTTGGAGCTTGGATCGTAGCTCTCTTCGTCGTCAAGGATCAATTAGGAGCTAACCATCAACCACACTCTTTCCGGACTCGTAGAGCTTCAATCAAACGGTTCCAAGTGAGTATTTCACTCACCAAGACTTGAATTAGCCCTAGAACGCTTGTATCTACACCTCTTGTACACCTAGGACACCAAAAACCATGAATTGAACCATCAAACACAATTTCCAGAAAATCTGTTCTGTCACTGTTTTTCCCAGGATTAGTCGACTTACCCTAGGAGCTAGTCGACTAGAACACTTAGCTGAAACTTAGTTTTTCTGGAAAACGCAGTATTAGTCGACTTACCCCAAATATCAGTCGACTAATCTTTTCTGGACATAAATCTCAACTCTCTGGAAATCCCTATTAGTCGACTCCTGAATCCTCCTAGTCGACTAATCCTCCCTGGACCAGAAATCCAACTTTCTGTATCAGCAGACTTAGTCGACTTAAGTATCTGTTAGTCGACTAGAGCTCACTATTAGTCGACTAACCCCCTAACCTAGTCGACTAATTCTGACTGTGTGTCATAGTTAATTTCTGTTCTGAATTTGGTTCTTATGCTTGTTACATGTGTATTATATCTTGCTTGTTCATGCTTCAATACTGGCACTACATGATCTATTACTGAATGGATGTATCTCTTAATGCCTCATGACTTGCTATTGCATATACTCGTTTCATGACATGTTAAATAGTAATATCACCACTTATCATGCCATCTCTTAAAACTAAGCATGATACACTTGACTTTTACATAAAAAGCACCAACTTACATATGGGTCGGGGGAAATATGCGGATATCGATACGTGTTCGTGTTTACAGTGGTAGTAGGTATATTGTACAATCATATTCCGGTCTAACCTGCGGTACACCAGGGGACCGAGGGGAGTGCTTGCTCCCTATTCCTGAATCAGTCATGACTAAGGGCATACATAAGACCCTCCTGAATAGCCTAGCGGCTGGCTTCCGTCACCAAGCAACGGAACAATCCTGGACCGTTATCCCGGGCATGTACGGGGTCCACTGTAGACATAGTTCGTCGATACCCCCGCTGTTTCCAATAACAACCTTGAGTTACTAGGATATGGATCTATGTGCGCTGGGACGCTGGGTCACATAGCTAGATATCACAGTAAAGCAAGTAATAATAATAATAGACTAGAGTTATGCATTCATTCCTTTCTGACTTCAGTTATATATTGCTTTCCTTACCTGTTGGTTTATATTCATTAGACCGTTCCAGTTTTCTTTATTCATGTATCCTAGCCATTTGGCCATATATATTGTTCATTGTTATATGTCTTGATCCCTTGGATTTGCATATTCAGATTCCGAGGCTTGGGTCGAAGTGGAGCCATCCACCGAAGATCAGGCTTTCTTTAGTGAGCAGGCAGATTAGCTCCGGTCCTCGTGCCAGACTCTCTCCTTTTGTCTCACGGGATCTCCATCCTACTCGTGAGCTTTTTGTATACATATTGTATATATTCTTTTGGACTTGGTTATGATGTAATGCACACGTCATGTGTAATACTTTATAATATCCTGTGATAACTTTGTATGTGTACTTCTTGTGTTGGCATATGTATGGATACCACGCTTTGTCGTGTACTCTGTTTCTTGTTATACTTTTATGCTTAGCGTATATACGTGGGGACAAGTTATGACCTACGTATATATGTCGCAGTGACGTCCCCGTATCTGTGGAATCGGGGCGTTACAGGTTGGTATCAGAGCCTAGGCTCTCACACCTAAAGTACAATCAAGCAGCAAATTAATGATTTGCTGGTGCCAACTACAATGTACAAAGTTATCTAGTCCTTCTTGATTCCTTCTTGATTCCATCCCTTGTGTCCTAAATTCCTTCCATTTTTCCAATTCCAGTTATCTTTCACCAATCGGTATGGAGAGAAGGACGGGCCGTAACAACTCTGGGCAAGCCTCTAATGGACCCACTGGAGACCATGTGGATATTCTGAGAGTCATTCAGACTATGATGGAGAACCAGCAGCAGCAGACGGAGCTCCTCCGGCAGAAATGGCAGCTCCCAAGGAGCAGAGGCCCGGAAATGTATCGGACTTCAGGCGGCTGCAACCAGCCATCTTCACGGGGGAAGAGAAGCCCTTGGACGCTGAGCAATGGCTGATAGATACCGCAGACTTGTTGAATGCGGCCAGAGTACCGAAGGAGAATCAAGTGGAGGTCGCCAAGATTCAGCTGAAGGACATAGCCAGAACTTGGTGGCTAGCAGAAGAGGCCAGATTGGAGAAACCTGTCACCTGGGACACGTTCTCCAAGAGCTTTTATAGCAGGTTCTTCCCTGCCACTGCTCTCAAAGGACATGGAAGAACAATTCATCAGGCTACAGCAAGGGAGTAGGTCCGTGGACGAGTATGCCGCGGAATTTCTCAGACTGAGCCGCTTTGCCCCGTACATGGTAACGGACGAGGAGAAGCGGGCAAGTAGGTTCCAGCAGGGCTTGCAGATGGACATTCAGATGTTCTTAATGCCCCAACAGCTGAAGACTTATTCAGGGGTTCTTACCATAGCTCGGGAAGTGGAGCGTGGGTTGGAGAAGAAGCGAGAGGATCAGTTGAGGAACCAGGCCATGAAGAGGCCGTTTCCACCAATAGGGAGAGGAGGCCCATTCAGAGCAGCGAAGGTGCAGATGAGGCAGCAATTCAGACCAGCTCCTTACCAGGCGGGCCAACCATCGACCTTCTGCAGTTATTGTCAGAAACCGGGCCACATTCGTCAGAATTGCCGTAGGGCAAATGGATTGTGTTTGTGTGTGGATCCAGGATCATTCTATAGAAGCCTGTCCGCACAGAAGGATAGGGATAGCCGTCAAGCTTTGCCAGCACTTCCAGGACCCAATGGACAGAGAGCACTTCCAGGGCCACTTGGGCAGAGGAATCAGGGACCAGTGATGAGGAGGGCTCTTCCCCTTCCTCCACAGCATGTTGTTCGCCCAGTCCAGAGGGGAGCTAGGACAGCAGCAGGGCGTGGAAGAGGTCAAGCCTACAACTTGACGGAAGTGGAAGCTGAGACTTCTGAGGAGGTGATAACAGGTAATATCAGAGTGCATTCTCAACCTGTTTTAGCCCTCTTCGATTCCGGTGCTTCGCATTGTTTTATCTCAGATCATTTTGTGGCATTGCATTCTATACCTGTTAAAGTGTTAGACCACAAATGGGAGATTAGTACCGGGAATGGAGTAGTCATGTCTTCTAGGGTTTGTGCTGATTGTCCAGTGGAACTTTGTGATAAGACCTTGGCCATAGATATGCTCGTGCTAGACACTAAAGGGTACGACGTAATCTTAGGCATGACCTGGCTCAGTCAGTACCATGCAGTTATTGACTGTAGGGAGAAGAAGATTATTTTCAGGATTCCCCGTCAACCGGAATTTCAATTTTGTGGTGAGGTGAAGTCTACCAAGAGAAGACTCGGTTGACTACTTCAGAGGTTCAGAAAGGAGTACCGGTGTGGGATGAATTTCCAGGAGTGTTTGCTGAGATCTCAGGACTGCCACCAAAAGGGTGATCGAGTTCTTAATTGATACTGTGCCTGGGACAGCTCCTATATCTAAGGTTCCGTACAGGATGGCACCGACGGAGCTAGAGATTCTGAAGAAGCAGCTGCAGGAGTACTCTGATAAGGGATTGATTCGGCCAAGTGCTTCACCATGGGGAGCTCCAGTGCTATTGGCGAACAAGAAGGATGGTGGTAAGAGACTTTGTATTGATTACAGGGAATTGAATAAGGTTACCATCAAGAACAAGTATCCCTTGCCAAGGATTGATGATTTGTTTGATCAGCTTCATGGAGCCCGGGTATTCTCTAAGTTGGATTTGCAGTCGGGGTACCATCAGCTAAGGATGAAGACAGAGGATATCCCGAAGACGGCATTCAGGACCCGTTATGGCCACTATGAATTTCTAGTTATGCCTTTCGGAGTCACCAATGCCCCTGCAGTTTTCATGGATTTGATGAACCGAGTGTTCTCGCCCTACCTGGATCAGTTCGTTGTTGTCTTCATAGATGACATCTTGATCTATTCCAAGAACAACAAGGAGCATGCAGAACACTTGAGGATTGTGTTGCAGACCCTCCAGCAGGAGCAGCTTCATGCCAAGAGGAGCAAGTGTGACTTCTGGTTGGACAGTATAGCCTTCCTTGGGCACATTGTTTCAGCAGAAGAATCTCGGTGGATCCCAGCAAAGTCCAAGCAGTGAAGAATTGGCCTATTCCGGAGACGGTGACTGAGATTAAGAGTTTTCTTGGGCTAACCGGATATTACAGGCGCTTTGTCCAGGATTTCTCTAGGATTGCAGCTCCGTTGACCAAGCTCACCCGGAAAGGAGAGAGGTACATATGGACAGAAGAATGTGCTTTGGCATTTGAGCAGTTGAGCAAGACTCATTTCAGCTCCGATCTTGAAGACTCCCTCAGGGAGAGGAGGGATGGTCATATTCAGTGATGCATCAGGAAAGGCCTGGGGTGTGTGCTTATGCAACATGATCATGTTATAGCATATGCATCTAGGCAACTGAAGCCTCATGAGCGGAACTACCCAACTCATGACTTGGAGCTAGCAGCTGTTATATTTGCTTTGAAGATTTGGAGGCATTATCTTCTGGGAGATAAGGTGTTGATATACACGGATCACAAGAGCCTCAAGTATATTTTCTCACAGAAGGAGTTGAACATGAGGCAGAGGCGGTGGCTGGAGCTGATGGCGGACTATGATATTGACTTGCAATACCATCCAGGCAAGTCAATACAGTACCGGATGCACTGAGCAGGATGCCAGAGAATAGGGTGCTTGTCCAAATCACTCAGCAGAAGGAGTTGATTCAGGACATTATCAGATTGGACTTGATGTTGGTTCGAGGAGCTGAGGAGGCAGGACAGCTCATGGCTTTGCAGATTCAGTCAACATTAATAGATGAGATCAAGGAAGCTCAGAAGGAAGATCCCAGATTGCAGCAGTTCCGAGCTCAGGTAGAGCTGGATTGAGGACTGATATCAGTATTCATCCGGATGGTGCCTTATATTTTGGTAGCAGACTTTGTGTTCCCCAAGGAGAGGTTCGGCAGAAGATTTTGGCAGAGGCTCACAGTTCAGCATATTCCATACACCCAGGGGGAAACAAGATGTATCAGATATGAAGAAGCATTTTTGGTGGAATGCTATGAAGAGGGAGATAGCCCAGTTTGTTGCCAAGTGCTTGGTTTGTCACAGATAAAGATTGAGCATCAGAGGACGGCGGGACTTCTGCAACCTTTACCGATTCCGAGTGGAAGTGGGAGCACATTACCATGGATTTTGTTACGGCATTGCCTCGAAGTCCTAAAGGTAATAATGCTGTGTGGATAATCATTGACCGTCTCACCAAGTCAGCTCACTTTATACCATTCAGGGTGGGACAGTCAACAGAGGTCTTGGCAGACAAGTACTTGAAGGAGATAGTTCGTCTACATGGAGTTCCTGTTAGTATTGTATCAGACCGAGACACACAGATTCAGATCTCATTCTGGGAGAGTCTCCAAGAAAGTCTAGGGACTCGTCTGAAATTCAGTACATCATATCATCCTCAGACAGACGGACAATCTGAGAGGACTATCCAGATTCTTGAGGATATGTTGAGGGCCTGCATGATTGAATTCCAGGGATCATGGGAAGACCATCTTCACTTGCAGAGTTTTCTTATAATAACAGTTATCAAGCATGTATCAAGATGGCACCATTTGAAGCATTGTATGGGAGGAAGTGTAGGTCTCCGATTTGTTGGGATGAAGTCGGTGAGAGAAGACTTTTGGGGCCAGAGATTCTGATTCAGACAACAGACAAGGTCAGATTATCAGAGATCACCTCAGGGCAGCGCAGAGTCGGCAGAAGAGTTGGGCAGACACACTGAGAAGGCCATTGGAATTCCAGACAAGATCATGTATTCCTGAAGATATCTCCTACCAAGGGTAATCCGGTGCGGTACTCGTGGAAAGCTTAGTCCGAGATATATCGGCCCATTTGAGATTTTGGATCGAGTGGGAGATGTGTCTTATAGATTGGCATTACCGCCATCTTTGGACGGAGTTCACAATGTTTTCCACGTGTCACAGTTGAGGAAGTATGTGAAAGATGATAGCCATATCTGGATCACTCCGAACTGGAACTACAACCGGATTTATCATATCAAGAGCAGCCGATGGCCATTGTGGATAAAAGTGTCAAGACATTGAAGAACAAGGCTATACCATTAGTGTTGGTGTCTTGGAAC